>JAGDQP010020271.1:0-32619 GCA_022664845.1 Lepisma saccharinum | reverse complement strand
AGAGAGAGATATTTTCCTACGGAAATTTTTTTTCTCTTCGCAAAGATAACTAGCTCGTAGAACGTAAGTCTACTTGCAACCTGTGGTTTACTGACCTATAACTGACATTGTATTAAATCTAATACTAATTACACTACAAAGTGATCAGTGTAGCAGCTACTCGCACGTTTAAATAAACCTGTAATTTCTGAGTTTCTACAGCAATAAAGCAATCATGTTTGAACACATTCAAAAAAGGGGAGGGTACAAATTCAAGTAGTTGAATTCCAATCCAGGAGCATTTAAGTTCGAAATCAAAACGGGGCCAATGAAGGATTAACTCTAAGAGCATTTATAAATGGAAAATCAAAACTTCTGGAAACCATGCGTCAGCGATTTTGAGAGTGTAGCAAACTCAAGGAATATATTGTATACACTCTCCATCTCTTTCATACAAACACACAGACACACATACTACAAAGTATCTCGAAATTCAAATAAAAAAATACGTAATTGATCCTCTGGCATGAGATGCCTACACACAGTTACAATTCATTGTAAACAATGTTATTTTTGGTACAGCTGAACTTCCCAAGTTCTATTTCTGCACCTCCACGGCCGCCACGTGTCTTCCGGCCCTCTGACGTCACATCTACGTCACACGGAGAGCGAGCGAGCGAGAGACATGAAATCGTTCTCTCTCTCTCTCTTGCTGATCTCTTCAACAGAAACGCTCACGCTACGACTGTCGTGGTACAAGGGTAACATACAAACAGGCGCAGCACGTCAGTCTGGGGCTTCAGCGAGACTTTGGAGGATTTTATTTTAAATTTTCCTCCCAATTCTTTAAATTCCCCACACCTACTATTTTTTTGTCTTCGTTGATTTCTAACGAGCCTTCATGAACGTACTTTTATTTTTTTTTAAATATTAAATTATTTCAAAGCAAAAACTCATTCTCAAATTAAATTAAAACTCATTTGCTGATGTTAATGTTTGCACTTTCAGCCCGCAGGAGTTGAGTCTGGCTGACGTGCTAACGAAAATATCAAAGGCAACTAACTACTAGTCTAGATGGTATTTTCACCGATTCGTCAGTATACTTAAATGAATTAAGTGTGTAATTTGCACCATATTTCATATAATATTTGGGCTGACTATTTCTCAGCAAAATAATATTGTGCAGCAGTCGAGTACGTAATTAACTCAGATGTTGGAGTGTATCTAAAGTTGCTCCGAACCTACAACGCTCCTCGCATATTTCGTTGGGCAGATTAACATCACTGTATGCCGTGCGTAAACCCAGTTTTCGAATTACTTCAAGTATTCATTGCATTTGAAACTGTGAACTCATTAGAATTATTTTTCATCTTAAATATGAGATCTACAAAACCTTTGCTGTTCTTAACCAAAAGTACATTAAAACAAGAAAATGCTCTTTCATCCTTATTTTTTTAATAGGCCTTATGTTAATTTTGTAAATGCACAATTTGATGATTACATATAGCTCCTCACTAAATAAATCATGCCATACATAAGAAAATTTGGAATAAGACATGTGGAACAGAGATTCTGTCAGGGCAATTTCAACATTCTCCGATTCTACACAAACTAAATCACGAGATATTGTTGACGAGAAGGTGAAGTACTTAAGTGATTTAATATTATTATTCATTTGAACTTCAAAGAGAGTACAAAGCAATACGATTTTAAATAAATGCTTCAGACAGAAAGAGGCTTCCAAGCGCAGGTGGTAGGCCTGAAATTGTAGGATATAATTATATTTATTTTCTACATTACATTCACTACCAGCATTACATTAACTAACAGCTACACCGAGTGTAATTTCTAGAGGAATTATAAAGTAAAAATATAATTCCCTGCTATGCAACGAATTTCCTGTAATTAACATTCAAGCCATGTGCGAAAGAGCTGCCACATCTTAATATGAATAAATAAAATTAGTAAGGCAACACAAAGAAGAATACCAATTTACTGAACAAGAGTACTGGAACTATTAACAAAATATCCTAATGCACAACATGGTATGCGAATATCTAAGATACAGCACTAAATTTAATTTGAATTTACGAAAGTTCGAATATTTTTGTATTTAAACAAATTTTTAAACATTTTAATTTAAAAGGTTAGTCAATGTACTTTCTTTATATGATTTATGCTCTCTTAATTCAAAACACTGTTCTTTATTAGTTTCCATGAACTGCTTTTGATTTAAAATTTCTTAGCTGCACGAGTATATGCCTCAACTCACTTAGTGTTTGAGGGATGACGTTCCTTGGCAACCACTAGGAGGAAAGATGGCGGCCACGGCAACTATTGGAAGTACCATCCAGGATTATGCCTGGTGGAGCTGAAGAAAACCTCTGTCAGGATGATGGACAGCTGGACTCGAAACTGCACCGCCACTCTAGTGCCATGCATTTATGTTCACATTAAGAATTGCATGTAGTGTTATAGGATTTATCCCCCTTCCCTTAAAGTTGAAAAAAAAAATCTTCCTCACAAGAGAGGAGACCAAAACTTGCTTTAAAACACCATACGTGCTGTAGTTCCTAATAAATAAAACAGTGTGACGATCTGAAAAAGCGGATAAGTTTATATATTGCTTCTTAAATATGGTGTATAGAGCAATTTCCATCCCTCTCTTCTTTACTATTTTGAAATTGAAACTTTAAATAAGATCTGAGGCTACAGTCCCTTTTTATCATTAACGTCTATTCTGTCCTTGGAAAAGGCACACGGACAGCAGTGGCCCTTGCCTTACTTCAAGGTACAATCTTAGTATTAGTTAGATTAAGAAAAAACTCAGGAAGGATGGGTGATGTTGGTAAAATTTAAAACAAATTTTAAATCCGTAGTCTGTGACCTTCGCTATTACACCACAGTTGTGGTTTATTTCCTTATATGTAATTCTGGGCATTATACCCGCGTGTACATTGTCTCCGCTTCTCTATAAGCGGACGGGTATGGAAGCGTTAAGCAGTGTTCGATATTAGATTAATGGGGTAGTGGTAAAACTCAGAAGGAAAAAGAAAATCAAAACTGCTGTGTGATTCAATACCTGAAACAAACTACGAGAAGACAACGACGCCAGGTTCTCATTTCCCTTCTGCCAAAGCGAATGCTTTCGTGTCGTGGTTCGTCCAATATCTTCCCTTATTTGTAGATCCACATACGTAAATTGACAACAACCAGTTTTCCTTGGATATTGACTGAAGCTTCATTTTCACAACTCTGACCAAATAGGATACGAACCACAACGAATACTTCTTCCCACAAATTGACAAAACAAAATTGAATTCAGAATTACCTACTGTACCAAGATTTGGATTAGGTTTCAACGGCAAACGATATGTATGATATTATTTGATATACAGTACTTCGCTCACAGGACAACCAATATAAAAAGTAACTGAATTCTTATTCTTTGTGCGAGTAAGGCTATTACTTGTTGCGCTGTTTGAGGGAAACTGATAATAGCTACTGAAAGTTGTGTTTTATTAATGTGTTATGGAGTACTTTTATAGAGTAAATACGATCAGATTTAAGACAAAAGGCCTACTACTGCTTGTAGAAGCAAGTAGGTATAATCGCACATAGTTTATATTACTTTAATATCAAACCTTCACAATTACTATTTATTTATATGTAACAGCCTCCCATGCATTATAGTTTAGAAATAATCTTATAAAGCACTATTACTTTACAGGATACGGTATTCCTAACTCACTAAAGACATTTACTGGAACTGTCGATATCTTTTCACTTCTGCCATTGGCCACGGTGATGAAACAACTCGAGTCGGCCGGGTGGCCGAGCGGTAGGCCATCGTTTCGAAGGTCCCGGGTTCGAGTCCCGGCATGGGTATGGATTTTAACAGCTAAAGGCGAATCGTCACGGGCCGAAGTCCAAAGTTACTAGACTGGCCCATATAAAAATAAAGTTTACCAGTTTATGAAACAACTCGACCTACGCACAAATCCGATCAAAGGAAACGCAAAGAAGTCTAACATTTCTAGATGTTGTGGAAAAATCTAGTAAAGAAAAAAAAAACGGATTTAATATAGCTTTTCTGACATTAGGTACCACTAAGTTTTAGTTATGAAAGGTTTAAAGTAACCAGAGTATATGAATTTTCTACCTTTTTTTTTTTTTTAATGTAGTTACTAAAATTATGCCAAATATTTGCTTCCATGTGTATCTAACCAGAATCTTGAATAGTTTTCCGAAAATCGCAGACAAAGCAAAGTTTACTAAAACACTTTCCATTTCAAATTTTAAATTAAACATTTATAGGACATAGTAAATCTACAGTGAAACTGGTTGCCACACGGAAAATAAATAAATAACAGTAAGCTCTATGTTAGTGACGATCCAACATTTTGTTGAAGAAACGATTGCTTTCAATAGAAGTGGTTATTTTTAATCATCTTGATTTATTTGTGGTCTTTAGGCAACTTTGACTCAGGACGAGATAGGGTAGTGGACTAAGCTAAGGTCCAAGTTTCAATTTGTTTAGAAGTTGTTCTATTATACGCACATTAGAACCTGTATTCCAACAGAATAAATGATTAGTTCTACTTCTTAAAAAGAAAATTATCTTTTTGTTTAACAAAGCGTTATATCCACTCTTTTTTTTTCTTTGTTTTTTCTAGGTTTACGAACAGATCAGAAAAACATTAAATCGAATATTAGTTTTCGTTATAAATACGAGTTTACAATTTCATGACACTAAAGTGTTACAGAAGAGAGAACTATTTCAGTAAACATTATTTTAAATCAAAAAATAAAATCTTATTGGTACTGAATACGATAAGCAAGGAAAGATACATAAAACATCAGATGCAACTTAGAAGGGCCTTGTTTGTTTGCTTTCTTTTTTCTTTAGAACTTTCGTGTCACAGTCGATAATCTTAATTCTGTCGTCGCCGTATTTCCTAGCTAGTGCTATATAAAGAACATCACGTGATATTAGGGATTTGAACGGGACTCGCTCGAAAGTTCTCGTGATCTACGATCTAAGTCTAAGCAGATGAGATTTATCACAAAAAACAGAAGGAAAAAACACTAGCTAAAAGTTGTGGTGCATGCAATGCACTCTGCACCGTTGCATGTAGGAAATTCTATAACCAATAAAACCATAAATCTATGCTTCACTCACTTTTATTTTTATCAACTACCACTTTCACATAATTTGTGAAAGAAAAACCTGTACCAATGCCAAATATTATATAAAGCACTTCGAATAAGATGCAAGAATATAAAAATTGAAACCAATATGAGTAGAAATAGTTTGACTAGTTTCCTTTCCATATTATTTAAGTGGTGATTCACGCCGTAACTGATCACGTATATGTTCTAAGGACGGGGCACACTACTGACGTGGAATCTGTATCACGGCTCCTCGTGTGCATGGTAGTTGTATTGCTAGGCTTCTCCACAGCCCTGGTAAAATTTCCCGTGAAAGAGAGGGCGTAGTGATGTGACTATGCGAACTGAATACCATGAATTCGAGCAACGAATGTTTAATCGTACCTCCTATTTAAATGAGACATTCGTGATTTACTTATCATCAGCTAGAGGCCAGGGATTTCCGAACCAAGTTACGAGTACAGGTTATATTCTAGTACACCAACTGTTGATTTGTGGCATGCGTGCTTGTAGAGGAAAGAATACAGAGGAAGTCACTACGAATATTTCTGGCATGTTTCTTCAAAGAAGCTACAATAGATTTATTAAAACCCATGCTGATGATGAATGGTGTTCTGGCTGCAAAACTGTTTTCTGGTCGAAATGAACCGACTGTAGCTTACAATTGGCTTCCACCAGATGGAGATTACGTTCTAAAGACGGGGCATACAATTTAAAGTAGATTCCGAACCACAATATTTAACATGTCCGTACCAGGAATCGAAACCTGGATCCATTGATTACGAAACCACTCATCCACCTAACGATATACAGCAGATTATTAAGTCTTCGAAATACTCTTATTTTAAATATATTAGTAATACTTACAAGGAAACTCTCTCCGATAGAACTCGCAAATCAGCATGAAATTTCCTCAGTGCATTGATGATGTGTTCACATGAATACACTGTAGTATGTTTCGCAATTTAGCGGAACATGAGTTAAAGGACTGCAAAAGTGTGGGAAATGCAACACTTCATACATATTTGGGTAAGTTACGCATTTCCCGTTCACTTTCATATGAAAGATTGCGCTGTAGATAATTTCAATATTACATTAATGCAGTTGATGAGTTAACTGCATTAATTCCTGCTAAATGCGACTATTATATCAATACAGGGTTATCCAACGAAAACTTCCCATCCCATACATTTCGTAACTGACTGATTTCCAGGAAGCATCCCCACATAGTACTTTTAATTTGAAAGGGAATGTATCATTGTGGGAAAGCCACCCAATTTTTTGCTGCCTAGTGGCAAAAAGTGAAATTTTCTGAAATGAAAACGTGGGTCGAGTTACACATCATACGTGAATGGTCTTTCGACTCTATTTTTTTAAAAAAATATGATTACTTACAAATTTCTTTGAAGACTGGATAAACTGTGTGTGGAACTCTAAACAATTATCAAGTGAAAATTGGTGATCCGTAGCTGAGAGCCAAAACCGCGTAAGTCCAATTTTGGCCAAAACGTGATTAATGCAGTTCTGTACAGTATTCGGAAAGCCTCACATAGGCCTAATGGTTGAATGATTCTTGTAAACATGTTCAATAATGTAAATAAGTAAGTCTATTGTGTAGTTTGTCCACTTAGTTTCTGTGGAAGAAAGTTTTTTTCTCTCCAAAACAAGGATTAGTGACTTACGCGGTTCTGGCTCTCAGGTAAAGATAGTTTACACTATTTATCGACAAGAGCGTTCCAAATTCCATCATAAATATAAATGAACTCCTGGAAACATCACTGTGATCACAACTAGACCGCAAAATATGAATGGCACATTGACCTTCAAATTAAAAGTGGTGTGTGTCGGGATTCTTCCAGTAAATCAATCAAAATAAACGGGATGGGAAGATTTTGTTGGGTCACCCTGTACTTGTACAATATTTGCATTTGTAGAAATCAGTGCAATTATAATATCTCAGCTTCATCAAAATCTTTAATTTAAACTTTCAGATAATCTTCAGCGCCATCTTTCATATGAAAGTGAAAGGCAAAACTTACACAAATATGTATGAAGTGTTGCCTAGCATGCAGGCGTTCAGAACAAAATTCTCAAACTCTGAAGTCCTTCGTGTTCCAATAAATTCCGAAACGTCGTATTACAGGAATGCGCTCGTTTGAACACATTATCAATGCACTGTGGAAGTTTCATGCTGATTTGCGAATGCCACCAGCCTTGTTAGAGGTAATGGGCAGCTGGTATGAATTATGGTTTAATGGGTCTGATTGCAGGGCTCTGGCTACAAATCTAAGCGATCCAATTTCCGTGAAATTTCATATTTGAAAGATTTTGAAGGGCGCTGATTCTGAAATTAAAAATTTTGGATTTCGAAATTTATGATGAGTGCAGCCAGGCACGTATCTTGAAGTTAGTTTCGGAGGTAGGGTGAGCGCGAGATCTTTCTGGGTGTGAAATTTACCTAAATTGTACTAATTTTACAAAATAATAATAATAATAATAATTTTGTAGGGGCCGGACTCCTGTAAATACGTCCCTGAACGTAATCCAGTTTTTAAAAGATAACATCTTATTTTTGCCAGAAGCGCTTGGCAGCAGTTATTGCTTCCTACTGTTGCCTCCTATTTAATAATACAAGAAATACCTAGGGCAGGATTTCTCAACATGGGGTCGCGATGGAACGTAAAAAAATTACCTGGGACTTTATAGGTCAAAACATGTAAATTTCAATTATTTAATATCAAATACAGTAAATCAACTGTCATGGTTTTGTGGATCGTCGGCTAGAAGAGATGGTAAACGAGGGACTCAGGATGAAAAACGTTGAGAAACGCTGATTTAGGGAATAGACAGACCTAAGGCCTGTTATCAAAAGCTAAAGGGTTCTGAAGAAAACGAACTTAGCCTCCGGTTGTAAGATGGTAATCGGATGAATTATTAGGACTGATGGGCTTCTAAGGACGGGACCTATAATTTTGAATGAAACCGACTCCGAACCACTGCGTTCAATGGATTCCGGCGGGATCTGAAACTGTGACCACACGTACACAAAGCGAGCGCTCTAATATCTCGGCCACCCCGGGGTCGGTAATCGGATGGGTAATACGTAAATTTACGACAGTGCATTTAACGTTACAGGAAATACATCAATTACGGATTAGGTCAGAGACCCCTTGCTTTTTATAGCTGTGCTGGCAGCCCAAGTTAATCGTTAACATTTATTTTCTCTCTTTTTTTTCTCTCAATTTAAAATTTATCCTGTCTGAAATAACGAACATTTTATCAATCAGTCCAATCAAATCAAATAAAAAATATTGCCAGAACAGGAAATTATATTTAGCAGTGACCAGTATGTTTTTCTCCCATATTAATAAAAAACATACAAGAAAGAAAGGGAAAAAAGAAAAATAGTGAAACAATTAAATAAAAACCAACGTCTTTGGCTGTGATCACGTGTAGTGCATGTGTCTCCCTAATGAGGCAACCTGAGAGCAGTCAAGGTCATGAATTTTTTCTCAAACGCCAATTCCGTTCTCAGTCTACACATCGTGTGCAGAAAAAAAGTGACACGTACAAGCACACGTGAACGAACAGCAATTTACTTAACATTATTTCTATCCCAACGACGTATCTCGGACGGGTTAGGATACCCCCCAAAATTGATTTCTGTATGAAATTAATATAGGCCTAATGTTAAGCGTGAATATGTACAAGATGTAGATCTATTTATAGTGTACTAGCTAATTTGCCCGCCCATTGGTGCGGGGTGAATGAAAGATGTTGGCAGTCATCGGGACTGTCACAAATACTCGCTTCCCCCTGGCGGACTGCGCCCTCAACTTGGGGAATTTGGGGGGGCTGCGTCCCCTTTCACCATAACCAGACTGTCCGGGGGACTGCGTCCCCATGGTGCATATCTGCCCCCATACCTCCCGGGGGTTGCGTCCCCATAGGGATGGTTTGCCCTCAATTTATTGTAACCTACTCATGATGCCTTTGGTATCGTACACCTTCATACCAAATCTCGTTTCTCCAGTTTCAGTAGTTTGGAAAATGCGCTTTGGGGCGGCCATTTTGGAATAAGATGGCGACTTTTTTTAACGTTTTCTTATATTATTGTGACCTACTCACGATGGTGTACGCCTTCATACCAAATTCCATTCCTCTAGATCAAACGATGTGGAAAATGGTTTTTAGGCCGCCATTTTGAATCTAAGACCGCAACTTTTTCAAAATGTTGTAATATTTTCCTAAACTATCTTAATAATACACATGCTAAATTTCGTATCTCTGGATCAAACGGTGTGGAAAATTGACTGTTGCGGTCCGCCATTTTGGATCCACTATATATCTGAAGATAATAATTTTAGAATCAAAGTGATATGATAACGTCCCAGTCCGTTCCAGTGTCTGATCATATGCGAGAAATTATTCCAATCGGTCAAGCACTTTTCGCGTAATATTCAAGCAAACACTATCACTTTCAATTTTATATAGAGATATGTATTTTGAACCCTAGACTCACACCGAACTCAACAAAAGTGAGCATTACCCCCAATTCGAATCTATTTAGGCCTTTAGGCACGTATGGCTGAGGCCGGGATAGGGATGGGAAGACGATGCAGCAAGGAGTCGCCCAGGGCATATGTTGAAGATAGCATCGCACCGTGTGGCTCAGGAAAAACCTCAATCAGATGGCCGGCCGCTGGTATCAAATCCAGGACCTCCCGAATGAGAAACCAACGCTCTACCAACTGAGCTACGGCTGATCGGTGTGCATTTCCACGACAATGAATGTCTGAACATGTCCAATACAATGTATCAAATGTCGAAAATATTAAGAGTAATTTTTGAAGAGTGCAAATTCAATCCTATGCTATCCTCACTGAAGAAGTCATACACTCTTATTAAACTCACTCACTCATAATATATAGGCAGGGTCCATTAGAGAGCAGTAAGGGCCGGGGCGCTGAAGTCTGATAGGGGGTCTTTTGTGAGTAGTCATGTGGAAAACAGGAAGATCATTTAAACAGGCACACAAACATGTATAACACTTAACTCTAGTACCTAGGTATACTCTCTAGTTTGTATATTAGGTCGCATTTAAAAATACATAATAGAAGAGAAAGTCGCATATTGTAACTATAATAATAATAATATAAACTTCTTATCCTAGTTTCCATGAACAGGAGACGGGACACAGTAACTGAGAATAGCTCATCTTCCTTGATTTGTTAATTTTAATTACATACACATTAAAGTAAGTCTAACATAGCTGATGGCATTTCACTTCCATTTCCATGAATAAATGTATTTTCGAGAAAGAAATATCTGGAGCCACTAATTACGTTACAACACACACAATACTGAATTAGATATGAACACTTGCATTCAGTTTAGGAATGAGTATATTAAAATAAGCCTACTTTCATACACTGAATTGCTTCTTCCTTGCTTTGAGTGCAGCAAAATTTGAAATTGTTTAAGAAAAGCCCAGATTCCTAGTTATGTCATGTTCTGACGATAGAATGGTAAGAGCATTCAAATTATCTTCCTTTAACGCAGTTCGTAGTGGGTTTTTGATGAGTGACAATTTTGAGAATGCTCGTTCAGCCTCACAACTAGAAATAGGGACTGTTAGATACAAGCGAAGAGCAATAAACATATTTGGAAAAACTGATTGCAAATCATTGTTATACATACGTCTATATATACCTTTTGTATTCTTATCTTGTGCTTCAAGCTGCGTTTTCATCATCTAGAGAGATGAGTGATCTCCTCTTTTATATTTTCACTTTCCACGTTCTCCTTGTAAACTTCAATGAATTGTTTGACATCTTCTTCATTAAGTATTTCCGTGTCTAATTTTGGAATACAGTGGAAAATATAACAGACGTGTTCATATGCGGCAATTCTTCTCTTGATTTCGACAAGAAGTGTGTCGATATTTTTTTCCTTGGCGTTAAATAATTGGCGTTAATCCCTGTCATCATTACCGTCAGGGAACCTTTTGGTTTTGCTTCTTTCAGGCGCATCATTGCCATTTGCTACATTTTCTGCATATATTTGTAACACTTCTTCTTCAAGTTTATCAAATTTGTCTCTTTGTGAGGATACGAAAGTTTCCACACTTTTCATCAAATTAACTACAGTTACAATATCCAAGCCAGGCTCTTGCAAGTACTTACTGGTTTCATTAAATCTTGTTAATATTCTGTGGCACAAAACAGCCATGACATGCAGTTCATATTTCATCATCTTTCTGTGTAGAGTATTAGCATCTCGTCGAGTATCGGTGCGCTCTTCTTCATTCTTGCTGATTTACTCAAGGATCTTCATTATTGTTTGAAAATTTAGAGCCTTACATGATTCAGCGTGGCTTGACCATCTAGTATCACTGAGTCATTTTAAGACTAATAATAATCGATTGTTTTGATTTGGTTTAAGTCCCGTACACAGCAAATTCCACCTATGTATAGAACTTGAGAAAAATGTATATAGTTTTTGTAGAAACTCAAAAAATTGCACTCCTTGCAAGCAACATTGTACTGCACGCACACCAACTACATTTAAAGAATGAGCGGCACATGAAGAATAGAAGGCAACTGTTTTTTTTTTTGTTGTTGTTGTTGTTGTTGTTGTTTGTTTGTTTTGTTTTTCTGTAATATGTGCCTGCAAACCATTGTATCGCGCAGACATATTTGCAGCATTGTCATAGCTCTGGCCTCGGCAATGAGTTATATCTAAGCCTTGTTGTTCAAGAAATAAGATAATAATATCTGATAAAGATTTCCCAGTGTGGAGTTTTATGGGAATGAACGATAGAAAACGCTCGTACGCCTTTCCTTCGAAATAATACCGAATAATTACAGCAAGTTGATCAATATGCGCACTGTCCGCTGTCGAATCCAAAAATTAATGCATAGTACTGTGACTTCTTAATTTCTGTCACAATTTTCTTTAATACTTCTGAACCCATGACGTGAATAAGCTCATTATATACCGTCTGTGACAAGTAAGATACGTGCCCCTTTCCCTGATTTCCATATTTTGTTAAGTGCTCTTTCATAAACGGATCAAACTCCGCTATTAATTCCACACAACCAAGAAAATTCCCATTATTTGGCTCCCCTAGTAAGCGAGTTTCTCCTTCGAATGGTAATCCGCTTTGCGCTAAAAAATTGATAACAGCAACCACGCGTTTTAAAACTTCTTCCTAGTACTGTGCTTCCTTTTTGATTTGTTTAACTAGTTCCTTATTTACAACACTACATGGATTGCGCATCATACATGTTTGGTGAAGTACACCATTTTCATGTTCACGTGGTTTCTCTTCTGCTTTTTTTCAGTTTTTTTCAGGATTAATGAATGTAGAAGCTGAATTTGAATTATCGAACAATTTACATACGTAACAATATACATTACCTGTGGATTCAGAGAACATTAACATAATCGTTCCTGTGTCTCACCATTCTTAAGTTGTCGGGAAAACAATGTTTCGGAAAGAAATCGTCTTTGGTTTTTGTATTGTCTTTCAGATGAATGAAATTTCGTCGGAACACGATTTTGAAAATGCCTCGGACCCAAATCAACACACGCCTCCCTGAAATTATCGTTTATTGCAGTAGGCCACTTACCTGGATCCTGAGGAATTGATTTGTCACTCAAGTTTTCACCTAACTCGCTTATTTTCGTGTTACCATTTCTACAATCACTTACCACGTCACTGTGATCACTGTTCCCGGCCTCATTGTCTTTTCTATCTATATTACGGACTGAACTATTAGTATTTAGAGGAACACTAGGTCCACATTCACTGTAAATATCACCAGAAGTGGTGTTGGACTTAGGCTCTTCATCTGGTAAAGCTTCGTCATTAGTAACTCCCGAATTGTTTTTTGTAAAATAGTCTGTGAGTTTAGCACTTTTACTCAACTCTACCCGCAACTTTTCACTTTTTTCAGTTTTCGTTTCGCAGCCCCACTTAACTTCTTTTTGGGTTCCATATTTTCAATCCACTAGAAATTAAAACATTAGGAATAAATGAACGTTAGTTGGCATCAACACACCTTCAACAATAAGTATCAAAACAGCACTGAAAAGGTTCTCAGTTGTAAGCAAGACATCAAAAAAGAAATTAAAAAAAGTAAAGTGGGGGAGGCGATATTGTTATCTTTAAAAAGCGCTGGACACCTGCAAATGCATTATGCATTGTCGAGATAAGGAAATGTTACATCGACAATTGATGTTTCAGGCGGCTACTGAACAACAGAAATGCTCTTTTTCTTTTATTTGAAACCAAACAAAAGACGACTAAAATCATGTAGTATTATTGTTTCATCCATTCTTTTTTTTCTTTTTTTTTTTATAAAATTACGAAAAAACTAATTTAATCTTAACCTGAAAACAAAACAAAATTCAAAGAAAGCAAATTAAATGAAAAATTGAACTGACAATTCCTATAAATACTTTTTATTAGTATTATCTAACGTACTAAATTTTTGAAAGTCGATTAGAACGGAATGTGTAGGAAACGTAATGTAAAATTTTCAATTACACAGGGTCCCCCTGAAGCTCGGGGCTACATCCCCCTAGGCCCCCCCCTTAAATTCCGGAAGATCAAGGTAAAATTTAAAAAGTGATAATATGATGCAACAGATCTCCACAGATAAGGTAATATTAAGAGAAATGAGTATGAAATCGTACTATTTTTGCGATTGACAAATGAAGTCGTGTTCAAAGAATGCATCTTAGCAGTTTTTGACCGAAGTAGCACTGTTGGAACTTGGAAATCCACCATAATATCGTCACATTTTAAAGAAATTGAATAATGCAACAAAACTCCCAACTGTAATCTCCGTTGCCTTCCTTGGTTATAACTTTCGACATCACAAAGTTGACACACGTCTTACGTCATTATACTATGTCGAACTATTTACGTCATTTGATATAACGCCACGCTCTCTTTGAACTGGGCGCATATAGCACCGAGATTATGCATTTTTGGATAAGATAAAATAATTGTCTGGGCGGTAACAGCACATGGCTTAAGGCTGTCCCAAACATTTTCGGACATACTGTATGTTAACAGGAACATTACTTTCCTTCTCGGAATGACTCACCTCCCAAAATATTCATATTTCCTTCCGGAACATCCTGTGTATACAAGGTTAACTAAAATATTTGTGTTATCAACACATTACGAACAAAAATTATCGAAACAAAAGGCTTTTTCATTTTTGCCCACAACTTACAAAAATAACAAAACCGCTAATGGATATTGGATAAGCCCGATTTATTACAAACCGGTTAAGTTAGCAACGGAACCGCTTCAGTTTTGAGAATTTTTTAATAAAAAAGAACTGTCTAAAATTGGAATAAGGTTGCCACCTTTCTTTTGAATATGTGTTTGTCCCTGCTTCTTCCGATCTAAATTGAGAAGCCAGAACGTTCCGATTCTTCACAAACATTTAGTAAGTTATCACCTGCAATTTTATACTGATATTTTCATTAATTGAATAACATTTCTTCTTCTGAAATATTTTAAAGGTCAAGTAGAATCTCTTTTTATGATAAAGTATGAACATCTTCACAATATTGAAAGAGAAGGCGTAATGACTATAGGACTAGGGGGTTATACTTCATCAACAATCAAGAATCAATTCTTCATCTAACAGTAGAAAGGGTTGGTAGTTTTTGAGCTTATTTCTACCTTATGTGACAAGCTTCATTACACGAGACGCACGAGTTGGCAGAACAATTCCTATCAAAGTGGAAAAAGAAAGTCTTGCTTTTGAAGTAGCGACAGTACGTTCATTCTTTCTATCAACCTGTCTATGAATATTTAGGTAAATGAATGCAGTTCTCGGAAAATTTTGAAACAAGTAAATTGAGGGATGGTTACCATGGTGGACTGAGAAGGTACAAAAGATTATTTCTGTATCTCGGATGTAAATTGCACTGTCACTTTCTTGCCAAGCTCGACCTGAGTACATAGTTTTGTACATTTGACTCTTTCTGGAGATAACCACACACCTATGTCGCAGAAAATGTAAAAGAACCTACTCAAATTAACAAATCTATGAAGTGAGCTAGAGTTTTGCGAAAAGTGACCGTGTAATTTACTTCCAAGC
Organism: Lepisma saccharinum; assembly: GCA_022664845.1. Classification (NCBI taxonomy): domain Eukaryota; kingdom Metazoa; phylum Arthropoda; class Insecta; order Zygentoma; family Lepismatidae; genus Lepisma; species Lepisma saccharinum. The sequence goes on along the minus strand of JAGDQP010020271.1, from coordinate 17,338 downwards.
TACGTAAAGAATTGTAGACCTTGGTCAGGAAGTTGGTCCTTCAGTATAAATTTATGGAACTACTGTATTTGATGAATATAAGTGATCTCAAAAATGATGGCCAAGTGGAGGTCAAGTAGATAGCTTGATCAGACCTGGGTGAAAATATTTTCCCACTTCAATTCCAAAAATTGCGATATTCAAATTTTCTCTGCTTATCTTGAATTAATGCTTTGACCGAACGAGTATTATGGACAAGTGATGAAACCCAACTGTTCACACACACACCCTGTACGCCATGCTAATCAGTACGATAGGCCTGATCACTGGTGCACCAATTTCTACAAGATGCTACCTGAAAACAAGGATCTTTTAAAGGGATGTCGTTAAGCCCCAAAAATGCCAACTATACTTGTACTTTCTTGTTTATGTTTAATTATGAGTTAACATCTACACGATTAAGGATTCAATATTTATTTGCTTCTTTAATTGTATTGATAAGAGTGTATAAATATTATAATTGTTTCGCAGTTCCAGGTAAATATAACCTATTATAAAACTGAACCTCTCTCGAATGTCGCTACTGACAGCTAAGGTGATTGTATTTATCCACCGGTCTGTTTTAATACCCCTTCCCGTTCCGAAATGATGCCATCTCACAATTAAGAGAATTCACAGTAATGAGCTTGGGGGAGGGGGCTAATGAGATATTACACGTATAGATTCCCCCTCTCGCCGAAACTGAACCCTGACTACTATACCGATATAACCCTTTCTTTCTCTATTTTATTCGTGTCCCGATCTCGAAAATATATATATGAACTCTAAATTGGAAAAGCTTTTAAAAATCTAACATAGTACACCGATGATACAAGTATATTCCATTATTAAATACAAGGTCGGTGTGCAGAGCAACTGCTTGTAACATTCATTAAGTCATTTTGTATTCAGAACGATGAATCCGTCTAATCAGATTAAGTGTCTAGTCGAGAAAGAACGAAGTTAGGATCCCCTTATGTCATGTCTCTTGTCCATTTCATGTAGTTCTACATTTCTTCACAGCAGCAAAGATATAAATTGAATAATTTATTTTAAAAAAAAATAGATTTATAAGGAACTTCCATCATGTTAAACTACATGAAGATTTGGACGGATTCTAATCTTCCATCTGGCTAATGGTAAATGCTTACGCCACAAGGAATGTGATTTTCAGATTCTTAGTGAGGCAGTGATTCACTCATTGCTGTATCACTATATTTTCCTATTATCAGAAAAAGAAATAAAAATCTTGTCATGTTATGAAACTCAGGAAGGGTTCTACGTTCATATACAAATTATCAATCAAGGAAAAAGTTTCACGACTGTCGTTAGTTCACGACTGTAGTTTGATAATGGACATATTATTTGCACATTTCGATGGATACTAAACGAAAAAATAGTAAAAGGATTAAACACCCTGCAAAACCGCACCAAAAAGTAAAAAAAGAAAAGGAAAATCTAACATCTTTGAAACCGCGTAAAGGGGTTACAGACTTAACCACAAATAGCATGCCTTAACATCACGCTGACGTTTTTTTTTTCTTATAAGATAATGTTCACTATTTTCTTTACTTTTAGTGCATTTTAAGCTCGTCTATCGTTTACATCCTAGTGCATTTTGTTTTAGAAACCCTATATTAACACTATATTTATACAGATTATATAATTCTTGCAACATAGGCGACATGTTGGTTGTATAAGGAGACAGAAATTATTACAATTGCTACTCCTTCAAATATGTTTGAAGTGTCTTTTTCTCGTTTTTACTACCTTCTCATACATACAGTATATATTAGTTGTTTTTTTTATGTACGGTAGGTTAATATACTATGTATATAGCCTCCCAGTACATATATAAAAATAAAATAGCGCTCACTCACTCATCCTAAGGATTACGGAACCGTCAAGTTCATCGCCGCAGTAACAAACGGTCGCTACTGGATTCTATCCTGGACAAGATCAAGCCAGTTTCCATCACGAACAAGTAGCTGTCAAAGATCCCTCTTAATACGAACGACGTCTTGGTCTTCTCATCGGCCTCATTCTTTCTGGCTTTCCAACCACGATGGAATATCTCAGTTCTTCCCCCATCCGAGCTACATGACCTGCCCATCTAATTCTTCGTTACTTCATTATTCCTATTATACCGGTTGAATCTCGGAGTTCTTTATTATGCTGTCTCCTCTATTCTCTGATCATTTCGTCCCGTATATATCTCTCAAGACCTTATTTTCAGACACTTGCAATTTATCTGAGAGGGTGGTCGCAACTATTTACCGGCGAAATACCAGTTCTATATATTTTCTTTCAACTTTCTTGATAATAATCACGAGGTTACGAGCATCTAGACTGACTAGAAATACGCGTCGTCCGAAAGTAAGCGACTTTTTACCTTTAACCCTTGGACTAAACGGACCTCATTCGCCTAAACGAAGAGCTGGTTGAAGCCATTCAATATTAGTTGTCCCTTTTGTCCTTTTATTTTTAGGATCGCCTATTCTAATGCAAATTTGAAGAGTAGAGAGACAAGGCATCACCTTATTCCAAACCGTTGCGAATCTCGGAAAAACTATCTGACGTACCATTAGGTACATGTATTATGCGTACGGTGTCGCTGAGACACATGCTCACTAGCTGAACAAGTTATATATATATATATATATATATATATATATATATATATATATATATCCATGTTGGACCAGGCTTTTGTCCTCTTTCAGAGAATCATAAAATCAATGAACAACTGCTGACCTGTCCCGTCTTCACTAACATTTGTCTCAAGACAAAACTCTGGTTTAATATGGATCTATATTATTTCTTCTAAATCCGCACTGTTGATGTCCAATTATTTAACTTAAAATTACATTAAAAAGGCATAATTTTGCTACCCAGAGGCTAACATCCCTCTATTCAGCTATAAAAAGCAGGAGCCTCTACAGAAATTACGAACTTTGTATTTAGCTATAACATGTCAGCGATCAGATTTATACAAAGTGATGGATGAAATCTGCGATGGAGCATTTAGCATTTTAGGTCATTTCAGGACCCCCCTTGCTTTTCGTAACTGAGTTTAAGTGTGCCTAATCCCTATACAGGTTGTTTTAAGATGAAGCTGTTTCGGACTGCTGCCAACGCTCCTTGGAATTCATCTATTTCTACATAAAAAAAACTTAACGAACATCTGACGATTTTCCAAAATGAAGAAGTTTTGGGTTGTGGCCACCTTTGGAATAAAATTTCGCTGTTTCCAGACCCCCAGATATGAATTTTCATGAAACTCTAGGGTGATATATTAAAATTAGTTGATTCAAGCAGCCGCTATCTTGGATTCAGAACAGAAAACTGTTGACTTCAGATTTATAGCGTTCAGTGTGAATGAAGACATGGAAACTCAGTGCGATAAATAGGAATGTGATGTATTTGTAAGTATGCTTGAATATGGAACAAAAAGGAGCATTGGTTATTCAACAAATATCCAGCTATTAGTATCCAACGAAGTTTACAATAAATCCTACATCAGAAATGTTGGACAAAAAGTTCAAAACTCTGAAAATAAACTTTTGGTTGCGAACAGTGAACAAACCAGAGTTAAGCTTATACTTAATAACCCCTGCAATTTAAGTGTTTTGTACTTTAAGGAATCATTTTGTGTTTTCTTATGGCTAAGTAAGTGGTATCAATATATCCACAGCTTTTAAGCATGAAAATTTATACAGTGCGTTGCCAAGTGAAGACTACACTTTCTGTTTCCATTCAGAGTTAAAAACCACTTTATGCTTTTGAAATTGTAATTATTTACAATGTTTTCTATGTGTAATACTTTCAGATTACACAATATAGGCCTATGTTATTTCGATTTATAACTTTCTCACATTTTGATTTGAAAATTATAGTTACCAATCAAAATCTAAAAGCAAGGGCTATATTTCTCTTGATCCAATATTACTTCACAGGTCATCCATAGAAAATAGATAAGGTTTTCCCATTTCAGCCAATCTCTGGGGGAAAGAGAAACACCCGAAATTTTGTTAAAAATCTAGTTTCAAAATAAACACCAAAAGGTTTAACCACCTCGCTCCCACCCCAACTTCTTAACATTTCAGAAATAGCACTATCAAAAATATCAGAACATAGCGCATTAGAACTAACAAATTACTATGAAATACAATGGACAGCGATCTCGAGATCATGTCTAATGATGAGTGACACGTTTTCAAAGATTATGACCGTCATTGTTTAATTGAAGCCTCAATACTCAACAATCGATAAGATCTCGACATAGCTGTCCATTGTATTTCAAAGTAATTTGTACGTACTAGTGGGTCATTCCAGAACAATTCACCAGGTGATGATTGCCGCAACATTTCTTAAAAATCTGGAAATAATGTTATTAATTTGTACTTCGAGGTGACGAAAACAAGTTTCAATTTTCTTTTACTACAAAAGGGGGTAGAGATGAAGAGGAAAAGGTAAGCCCGTCATGTAACTTTTCGCAAGGGACGTCTACCACTCATTTTTGAAAAACTCGAGTTCCGAAATATATATTGGAATAAAACAAAAACAGTTCTTTTCTTTAAACTAAAAGCTTTAATTTCAGTCTGATTTTATTTAATTCTGATAAGAAAAAGTTACAGAAAATAGGCATGAAAATGCTTCGTATTTTTGTATTCGGCGCAATTTTTGATCACCAAAAACTGAACCTAAATTATGGAGTATCTTTTCTTTAACAGAATGTCTCCACTAAAGGGTAATTATACCCATATTATTATATTTGAAATTAAGTGTCCTCATTTTAGGTAAATAAAATCTAAATAGTCATTTGTAAAAATTTTATAAGGTTCATGGTCATTTATCCCCCCCTTCCCCCCCAAAAAAGTGTTTCTCTTTACTCTTATCTCCCATATATCGCTTCTTTGCGGCAATCTCTATAAACTTTCATGGCATTGAAAAGGTGCCCATAACAGAAGAGAAGAAAGAAAAATTATTTTCAGAACATTCAGCACTGTCTTAACTCTCAACTGAATGACAATACTTTACGAGATGCATTCAAAGAGGCACCAAAGCACCTTTATAAACTTCGTAAACCCATGGGGAAAAAAAGCATTCCGAGAAGATGGTATTTAGTTGTTATTTTTCAATGACATGTTTATAAGCTCACTTGCAGTCTTGAGACATGTCACGGCTTATATCTGAGTGTCTCGCCCACAAATATGTTAAATAATAATAAACACAATGCTATTTTCCCGAATCAACTTTTTCCGAGACAAAAAGCGGGCATGCAGATCTTTTATGAGAGAAATTAACACGTTATACATGTGTACAAGGGAACTTTATTTCCTATGGAGTGTCTCTCGTGAAGTACAGCCACAAAACAAAACGATTTCGAAGAAATAAATAGAACGAGTTCTTGGTTGTTTACTTTTCCGATTAATAAATCTATTTCCTCACCGTAAACACTCCGCTATCATACAAGCATCAGTCACAACCCCCTACCATACAAACCCTAATTGCAATTCTATTCAAGGAACAGCCTAAAAGAAATAATAAAGAAGTTTCGAGAAAACTAGAAGCCGATGTTACGAAATAATATATATTTAAAAAAGAAACAACAAACATTTTGCCAGAAATGTTAATAAACAGATAAGGCTGGTCACTTATCAGGGTTTTTCACATTACTAGGCTCCCCATGTTGTTTGTTCCGCGATCCCCTCGCCTTCCCCGGATATGAATCCCAATTGAAAAAAAGAGTGAGCTTGACTTCTTGACATTCGACTAGCACCAGCCGCCTGACATGCAACGTGACTCGATTGATATCTTGTGTATACCTCAACTCCTCTCCGTACCTCCTTCAACATACAAAAGCTGAAATTCTTTCCCTCCCTCCCCGGCGTTCTCCCTTCTCTTTCACAAAATTTTCACTTGCACTGCTGCTACTTCCGTCAGTGCAAGATATAGGGGCCTACTAATTTTACAATAGCTTACTTACTTACTCTACGGTAATTGCCGTAGTAACATTAGCAATAAATTAAATTTTCATACGTCGTAATTTTACCCCATTTTACTTTGATTAATTAGTTGCTTTTTTAAACGACAGGATCAAATCATCAAAATATGGGCAAAGGTTAAAAAACAATAAATCCAAATCGTACGTTTTTAATCGTAAATGTATGCTTAATATATAATTTCCGATTAATTTTCTGCGTCCGTTAGCAGAGGAGCTAATAAGCGGACCCCTAAATGAGTGACCAATTTTGCTTACTCTTGTCAACGCCGACACGTATCGAGGTCGACCCGATTACTTAATTACGTGTGTATCAACACGCGGCACATTTTCCGATAATAATCATCACTGGGTTAGTAACAGAACTATATTCCCACCAAACCTTGTGGCGGTTATCAAGGTCCCTTGAAGGCATTCAAACAAGTGCACCGACAAACGCGACATCCAGCGGAGTACTAATATACAGTATATGTGCAAGGAGGGGAGGAAATGAACATGGAAAGAAATTTTACTTACCTCTCAAATTTTACTTGTTGTGAAACTGGATCCTCCCAGTACGTCTCCATGGTATAAAGTTTCAAAAACTATTTTCGCACTTGACATGGAGTTGACACACCGAGGTAAAATTTACAAAACAAACCCAGAGCGAAACACACTGCCAACCACCACCATACAAGCGGCCAACCACACTCTCCGTCCGCAAGCAACACGCCTCAGAACACGTGCCTCGTTGTGTGACGTCACAGGGTGAACAGCGCAGGATCTGTCACGCGACGGGAGGCGTAGTCTCACGGTGACGTAAGCACGTGTCAGCCATGTGCCCAAGTCACGTGGAATGCAACGCGATCAAGCCTGTGTAGTGACTAGTGAGGGGAATCTCTATTTTGTACCTCCCGTAGCTCCAATATTGTATGGAAAGTGAAAAGTGGGAGAGAGCGGAAGGGAGAAAGCAGCGAGGGAGGGGGCATTGGAAACATTTCCATGGATAAGAGATGTGTTGGGAAAACACAGCAGAGAAGCACGTTAGCATCCAGCCCCGGCCAGTATTAGAACCTTTTTAAAATGATGATAGACGGAAAAAATACCGAGAAGCGTTTTTTTTTTGTTTTGTTTTTTTAACTCAATGCCGATGAAAACTTGTGGAATAGTGTAACTTGCGTTGTGAGGTTTTGCTGCGATGCGAAGTGTTGGTTGCCCCGAAAAATTACGATCAATAGGTAGATTCCTGTCCACGGGATATACAGGGTGCACGAGGCAAGACTCTTCGACAAGAATCATGTAGAGCATGTATCAAATATCACTATTTCTGGAAATAGGAGATGACAAAAGAAAATACTTCAGATTTGTTTTACACTTTGATTTATGATACCGTTTTTAATTTTGTAAGGATACAACATCCCTTTCAAGTATTTGTGCATTATATGCACTCAAATTCCTAACACACATTACTACTTAAACAAAAGTGGGTAAAGAAAAGCTCTCTTCAAATTTTAGTTTAGATAGTTTGATTTCCTTTGCCGCTTTCAATTTGATGAGGCTAGAGCGTTTCCACATGGTATATCTGCAATATACGAACTCAGCCTGTATGGCGCGCCTAAACAAAAGCAGATGAAAGGAAATTTAGATTTGGGTTTAGATTGTGGCGACATCAAATTGAAAGCGGCAAGGTAAATCAAGGTTCCTAAGCCTAAATCTGAGTTCAATTTTTCATTGTCTGTTTTGTTTAGGTGTCTGCTAACGTGTCATACACACTGAATGCATGTAGATGTAGTGCAAATGTAGTGTAAGAGAAGTTTGTAGCCGAACCAGATTTAAATCAGTCACATAAATAAGGCATCAAAACATTTGAAGTATTTTCTTTGAGCTCCCCCTATTTCTCGAGATAAATAGTGAATTTTTATACACCCTGCTGTATTTTAATAGCTTCAGACACAGTACACTGCCCATTTTATGAACATAGCAAAGTATAACAACGCTAATAAACAAACTAGGATAGCAAAAACAAACATTAACACTATAATATATAAGAGATAAGAACCATTATTGTACAAGAAATAAAATTTAGAAAAATTAATTAAAAAACACGCTTTTTTAAGCAAAGAAATACTGACTAAAAGTAAAAAATAATACATTTATGAATCGGAAAATAAAAGCTTGGGTGCTCTTAGATATTATGATTTTATGATAAGGTAAGCAAGAGCACCCACCCACGCACTTCTATAACTTATTAAGAGCTTCGCACACCAAAATCCTGAAGTCTCTGCAACCAGTCAAAACCCAACATCGTTGCAGGCTAGTTAGTATTTATTACACGCTTTTTATTGAGTTACTTAATAATCATGTTTAATCTCTGGTACAAATCTTGTAATTGATTTTTAACTCACGTTTCATCATCCGATTTCTTTAAAAATTTGTAAACTTGCTTGCTTCCGATGACAATACAATATTCAATCATTAGATATACGACAGAATAATCCAGCTAACTGTAATTAATTAAAAATAATTATTTAATATGGACATCTTTATCCTAAAACAAGTTTACAAAATTTGAAAGAAATCGGATGATGAAAAGTGAGTTAAATATCAATTTCAAGATTTTTACCAGAAACAATCACAGAGTAAGTTAATAAAAAGCGTGTAACAACTGTAGAACAATTTCACACATAAAAGTAATTAATAATATTCATAATTCAATAGTGCTTAAGGAATTTATTAAGGGGGAATTGGCGTAAAAAAATATTGTATGCACAGAATTACAACACATACACAAATAGCCTCAATTCAATACTAGCTTACAGTATTTCCAGCACGTTTTGAAGTCATCATGGACCCCATATATAACTGAAACGGAAAATTTCAAGTATACTAGTACACTCATTTTATAAAGTTACTTTATAAATTCTTCAATTGCTCCCTCTCATGCTTTTCTTTTTAGTCATGCATAAATTATTTTGTACTTTTTAGTACGAATTGTTTAAGAAAAGTATCAACTTAAAAAGATCTTTTATTTTTTTTACCCAAATCCTAAAGTGTTCTGCAACCAGTCAAACACCAATTCGTTGTAGGCTAGTATTTATGCGTAACATTAAAAAGATGTTTTTTCAAGTATATAAATTTATAGAAATACAGGTATATGAAAGTAACAATGGAATATTATATTGTCACCAGACTTACGTCGCTGTCCAAAATTTCATCATTCTATGATATCGGGAAATGAGTTAAATTAACGTTGCAAAATTTGAGGACACCACGAGCCATTTTGAACTAAAGAAAAGAATGTAAAAAGAGTCTTGTTGCTCGACGATTGTGGATTTATTAAACCAGGACTGCAAAATATCACTTTACTTGCCTTATTTTACAGTTATTTAGCTGTAAGATAGTGGTATACTTTTACATCTTGTGCAAGTTGCTGGCAGTTGGGGAAGTAAACTGTTGGGCAAAATGGGGTTGCTATGTGTATTCAGATTCTAAGTAGGTATTTTTTAAACTGTTTCATATAACAATAGAAAGAGGCTTTGCTTTGAAAATATTGAAAACCATTTTGCAATTGAAAACCAATTTATCAAAATAAAAATTACATTATTCATCTATGTCTCACATTGGTTTATTTATTGAAACCTTATTTTCCGTTTACAAAAATTTTAATTTTTTAAAATAAATGGTAGTGCTTTGCTCAGTCATTATTTTATTTTACCTTTGGTATATAAAAGCAAAGCTTTCGTATGGAGAATATCATAACTTATTTTCCTGTATTATTGTAATATTGTTCTCATAGCTTCTGCAATCATTAACAGACATCAAAAGATTATATGAATGATTTTCGATGTGTGATGAAATTTACTATTGATTTATAGTACAGGCGAATTAGACATTGGATATCGTGATCAGGGAAAAATAATAATGATTCTTTTTCTTCATATGACTGTTGTAAATGCCTTTGTTAATAACACTTTCAAAGTCCGGATAGATCAGCCTCGTGCTAAGTTCGCCATCTTGAAAATGGCGGATCGAGGGTAGTCTTCCGCTGGTTTTTCACAATTATTTCGGAAACGGTTCATCTTAGAGCAAAATGCAAAGGACCAAATCGAAAGAGCAGAAAATTTCCTATCAGACTGCTACTTCAGTTCTTCTTCGAAACGTTTCATTGCCAAGCAAAAATTAATAAATGTTGAAGAAAAAATTATAATTATACGCCCAAATGAGCCATTTTTCGCCAGATATACCAGTTAATCATCACTTGTTTATTTAATGGTGAATGAAATGTAATAGCAGATACGCTTATTAGCGTAGCTTCAACCCCACCCCAACCAGTGATGAATCAAGAGGTGCGGTGACGCGTGCTCCCACCTCGTCAAGGAACATTATTTTTTAATACATTGTTTCAACAATTTATCTTAGAAAAAGTTTCGATTTATTTTCGGACCAACCTCATTTATCTAGAAATAACATTTTTGGGGGATACCGGTTTCATATTCCATGATAAAACTGAGCAACATGAGGGGAAATATGATAAATGTGTTCAAAAAAAATTCACTTAGTGGGAAAATATAAATAATCTTCCTGGTTTCTTCCATCTGCGCCCCATCACGAAATTCCTGGATGCGCCACTGGCCCCTACGTCCTCCTTCCCAATCTCGAAATGTATGACATCGACGTCATGGCGATTTCCTTGTTGTGGCGTAGATCATGAACTTCAGCCACTTATTTGTACTCAGTATCTCCTCAAACTCTCAGCCTAAGCCCACAGACAACCACCTCGTACCCAGTTATAGTAAAGAAAATATACTCCTGCTTGAGGAGGCAGGGCTGACGACGCGTTCTTTTTTACTGTGGTATTCCCAATCTTAGGCCTAATCCACTTACATTAACATGTAACGATACGCAAATTCAATCTTCGACTCCGTATTTAGCGATCTATTCAACCTAAAGCCCTCCCTGACGGAAAAAGGGCTGAAAACTAAACATTATGCTTCCATTTATTTCAACAATGTGTATTTTGCAATTTTTCCCATTTTCTAAATTACTGACTGTTTTTATTATTCTCTAATCACCATCACCTTCGTCACCGACGTCTTCTCCGATTGCTGATAGGATGATAGTAGTGGTCTTATAGGAAATTTTCTGCTCTTTATATTTCATCCTTTGCATTTCCCCCCTAGGATGAACCGTTTTCGAGATAATAGTGAAAACCAGCGTAATCCTCCCCTCGATCCGCCATTTTTCAAGATGACGGACTTAGTATAAGGCGGATCTGTCCGGGCTTTTAATGTGTTATTAACAAAGGCATTTACAACAGTTCTACCAGGTGTATGCATAAGTTTTTGCAGTTTTTTTTTTTTTTTTTTTTTGGTAAAGAAAACTGTAATTTTCAAGGGAAATTAATTTTGTTTGATTCAAAATATTGGCCATCGGCTTCTACACATTTCGCCCATCTTTCAGGTAATTGATGCATACCATGCCAAAAAAAAAACTGCTTGTCTTTTGCGGCAAACCATTCGTCGAGCCATTTTCCAACGTCTTCGAAATTGCTGAAGTGCTGCTCTGCGAGCGCGTGCCCCATTGATGCGAAGAGGTGATAGTCAGATGGCGCCAGGTCTGGGGAGTACGGCGGGTGCGGAAGGATGTCCCATCCAAGAGATTTCAAGGTGTCTTTCACTGGTTTTGCTGTGTGAGACGGCGCATTTTCGTGTAACACAATCACTTTGCCATGTCTTCGGGCTCATTCCGGTCGTCTTTCGATCAATGCGTGATTTAAATTCATCATTTGTTGGCGATAGCGTTGTGCATTAATGGTTTCGCCGGGTTTCAAGAGTTCATAATACACAATACCGCTCTGGTCCCACCAGACACAAAGCATGGTCTTCTTGCCGAAGCGATTTGGCCTTGGTGTTGAAGGACCGGCTTCGCCAGGTGAAAGCCACGATTTTTTCCGCTTCGAGTTTTCAAAATAAATCAATTTTTCGTCACCCGTCACAATTCGATACAAAAAGGATTTTCTTTCGTGGCGTTAAAGCAGCATTTCACAAGTGACTTTGCGATTTTCCATTTGACGTTCATTCAAATCGTGTGGGACCCATTTACCCAGTTTATTGATCTTCCCCATTGCTCGTAAACGTCTGCTGATTGTTTCTTGTGACACATTTAATGCTTTTGCCAATTGCTGTTGAGTTTGAGTTGGGTCATCCTCCAATAACACCTGCAATTGCTTGTTTTCGCACTTTTGTGGTCTTAAGAGTGCGCACTGTCTTTCACATTGAAATCACCACTTTTAAATTGTCGAAACCATGTCTCACATGTTCTAATCGATGGAGCGTGTTCACCATATGTTTCTACCAGCACACGATGACTTTTAACAGCCTTTTTTTTTATTAAATAAGAAAAGCAATGCGTGCCGCAAATGTTCTTTTTCAGGCACAAACTTCGACATGATCACTGAACGATAAAACAAAGACGCTAGTGTTTGACGGACTCAACTTGTGTGTGTTTGTAGTTTAATGTCAGACGAACAAAATGACGTATGTGTCAAATGAATACGCTGCGTACTTTTCGCTGGCGCGATCTCTTAGGTAAACCGGAAACTACTTATGCATACACCTGGTATGAAGAAAACAATCATTATCAATTTTTTTCCCCCACGATGGGTGCTAATTCTCTTGTTGTACTATTAAATGACTATCCCATTTTATCAAACTGGGATGAACTGACTTTTCTTTTGTGGAAAATGCAATATCTCGGAAGAAACGAAAAACAGCACTGAAATATTTAACTATCCCTTTGTAGCAGAATGATTGAAAGTTCCATTGGAGCCCAAAGGAATTCTGGTTAGTTGCTTACTATAGAAACTACAGCCAACTAAATCTACCCTAACAGCACAGAATATCGAGCCTACATCTGCCCAAATACTGTGCAAGTGACGGTCAATATTGATTATGGATGGTCCAGTATTGGCCCGATAGCCTATGGTGCTAGTGTACACCTCCCCGTTTTGTCAAACTTTCCCCTATTTCAAATTTTCTGTTTTAATTGAAAATGAGGTTCATGATCACTTCGAAACGTCCTTATAATAATATTGAAATGAAGGATATGTGTTTTAATTGTATAATGGTATGTAGTGAGTGTAGATAGTATTTGTACCCTTCGCATTTTGTAGTAAAAATAGTTCATATGGGAAAATAAACGTAATTTGCCTATAGAAGGAAAGAGAAAATTGCAGCAGGTAAATGTCTTTCACTTTCGCCTACTGTATTCTCAACAGAAACAGAAAGTTTGGGAGATCAGGGCCCCCGGATAGTCCCGCCCTGTTTTGTGATCACTCTCCAACTTCTACTAGCGACCTTCACATGCATGCATGCAACTACAGCCTCTGTCGAGGGTGTGAATAAGACTAAAACCCGTCTTTGCAATCGGTCCAAAATGTATTAATGCATATTTAATACATTACACGATTGTCAGAAGTTTTCAGTACATCAATACTAAATGTAAATTATTAGTAGGGCTGCAGCAAACTTGATGAAATATCATCTTTTCCTGAATGTTTGAGAACGAAACTGACCATAACCAAAACTAATTTCACCCTTAACTGAAGCAGAAAAAGTTATTTTTATTGTGCATTATTTTTCATTTTTTACTTTTTTCGACATATTGGTCATTTTCTTGTTATTAGGTCATTTTTTAAGAATTTACTCCTATTTTTTTTCCTTTGTGTAATTGCTTACACGTTTCAGACATACCAACACGCAAGAAATAAAACAAAAAAAAAAAAGCTTAGATTTGTAATAACTCACGCTGGAGCGAAGCGACGCTACGAATTAGGTCAGGCGACTGGAGAGATAAGGGAAGATTTGGTTGCAATTGGAAGCTACATAAGAATTTGTCTCTGTGCTGAAATGCTCTTTGTTGCTTGCTCTTTTCTCCATAAACTTCTGGAAACGATTGATGAGCTGGCCGCGGAAAAGTCGAGTGAGGTCCACAAAACTCTCATAAAAATATTGAACTAGTTGTACCTAAGAAGAATTTTAGAGAACAATGTAAGAAGAACAGTTATGATACGATCTTTTCCTTGATAGTGACATAATTATGATCGAATGGTAATAATTATCCTGCAAATGGTATGGTAGCACTGACTGTTAAATGTTTGTACAGAAAAATCCATAATGACACCCTGAAAACACTGAGAAAGAGTCTACGATGTCAGTCAGTTAATTTCTACGAAGTCTTACTCTGAGATTTTAATACCTTTAATGTAATTTTGTAATAATTTGTTACTAAACTTATTGTTTTTATCATAATTTGCAAATCTGGAAGTCCTAAGACTATGAACCTTACACAAAGTGTACTGTGTATGATCCGGTACATTTCTTTTTTGTAGCTTCGAGATGACGTCATTCCGATTATTAGTTTTAGGTTTATTTGACGATGGAAATTTTGTTGATTAGAAAAAATGTAAATGTAATAAACTGTATGTGTTGATATATGGATATTCTTCTCCCTTAGCCCCTTTTCGTATTTTGATTGATTTTAAATTTCGGGGGATGGAACGGCTATATGTTGTAAATGTGTTGTGTAGCGTTCGTAATAGCTGTCATGTTTTTGGTATCTCAGCCACTCTTTGATCGGCTGAGTTGTAGAACATCTTAGTTCTTTTAACTGCAAAATTACACAACCACCGATAACGACTGACTCTGTATATAACACATGTTAAATGTTTCAGTGTTCAAATGCATACACTGTGTACAGTATAAAACCAATATAAATATTTTGAGAATTTGATAAAAAGAAATGGTTAATGGTCATCTGGCGTGTTAAAAGTTTTTTTTTCTTGCATGCTAAAATTTTGAATTTTTGAATAAATATTTTTTTTAGATTGCAACTGTGATAAAATTAGTAATTTTTGGCAACATTGTTTTCTGCAAATCAGACTGTCAGCTGTTTAAAGAACGAAATGTATGGGATAAGTAATTTATCGAAATTTGCGTTATCAATACCGCTTCTAGACGAATTTTTAGTTGTTATCGCCCATACAATTCATTTTAGCTTATCTTCTAGAGGAATTTTAACTGAAATGGGTAAGAATTAATATGTAATGTTGAGATTTTGTCTTGTCAATGTTTCGTTGCAAATGGAAGGAAAATTTCTCATATTTTGTTGTTTGAAGTTTGAGAAAATAAATAGTATTTTGAAAATAACTAACCTTATAATTCGTTAGCAAGTTACGGACTACGTACATTTTTTAGTTTACTAGGGGTAGTTAGGTTTGTTGCTATAGTGAAAAATAACTGGTACAGTAATAAATATATGCATAACAGTCTTTCTAATAGTGTGCAGAGCTCAATGCTATATGTTTTAATGTTTTTGAGGCGAAGTCTACTTTGGTGGAGTCTGGCTTAATAAGAATTACGTCCCTTGATGAGCATTCCTTGTGGAGCATGAGTCCCATGAGTTTGTTGTCTGGTATTGTGGTCCATGAAAAATAATCTTAAGGAACAGATTATAAAAATGATAATAAAATAAGTGTTTTATGAAGTATTTTGCTGGTGACAAGTGATTCCCCCTCCCCTAAGTTAATAATTGAGGTTTGCCAGTGAGCAGCCCTTGTTGCGTCGCAATGATAAGTTCCCTATAGTGTGGTCAGCTAATTGACTGGCATCTGGCTGTGTATTAGTGATGGGACAGCTTAAGTTTTTGATAGCTGACATGTTAATCTATTGGACAACAATCCTCATTGAACTTGCGTTGCTTGGAGGGATGCTGATGTAAGGAACTAGAAGTTTTTTTTTTCGTCTCTCAGTTTTCTTTCTCGTTATGCTTGGTAATAGCATAGACCTCATAACAGATAGACTTATCACGCTTCGCCATTTCTGGCTGCGCTAAAACTAATGGATTTTTGTTCAGAGCACGTGATTTTGAATCCATCCGCTAGATAGCTCTGCCATAGACGTCATATTCTACTATGAGGTCTATGGCAGAGCTACCTAGTGATTGGATTCAAAATCGCGTGCTCTGAACAAAAACCCATTAGTTTTAGCGCAGCCAGAAATGGGGAAGCGTGATAAGTCTATCTATTGTGAGGTCTATTGAGGTCTATGGTAATAGTGCAAGGTGATAAGATCGCTTGCTTGGGATCTAGTGGGTGGCCATTGACTGATGCCTGGCTTACCTACGACCAGTGGTGGAGCATTTTTTCTTTTGCCCTTGCACTATTTGTAATCGTAGACTGTACACCACTAGCCATGTGACTTTCTTTCCAGAACCGTCAAAATAGTATGTAATTATGCCTTTCTACATATCCTAATTACTCTGGAATGTAACAGAGCATAGGGGGAGGGAGTAACAAAAAATGATTCGTTATTTGGGGTTTTACTGTATAAAATGCAAAGGATTCTCGGTATAGCATGTTTGCTGCATAGCAAAATCGAATCTAACCCTATTCCGAGCTTCTACGAAATAAAACAAAACAGAAAAATAATACAAAAAAAAAAAAGCCACGGCCGCTGGAAGCCATTTTAAAACGCCGTTTCCATTTGTTTCTTTCTTTTCTCCTTTGCACAAGACTTCTAATTAGAACTTCGAAACAGGCTAAAATTTGAAACTTATTTCTCCTCCTCATTCTCTACAGATCTACATCTGTTGCACATCTCGAAAGATTCGAATACAAGCTCCAATTAGTCTGGTTTATACCATGGTTCCAGTTTTAAGCTATTTTTCTACTTTCGAAGCACAGTTAACGTTAAATGATCTTTCCGTTCGAATGCAAAGAGAATGGTTCCAATTTTCGAAGCAGACTTAACGTTAAAGGTCTAGATACTCAGATTCAAGGAGTGTGAGGACTGCAGGGGCGCCGGAACCGGGGGCAACTGCCCCACTAAAATGTTCATGGGGGGAAGATACCCGTTCACCCCACTTTGAGACTGTAAAAATTTTGTTTTTTATGGTAATATGAAAAAAATCTCTATTCCAGATTCATCTTATTTCTTTGAGACATGGGACCGGACACTTTTTCTGACCTGATGTTAGACGGAAAGATTTAGAAAAATTAGTGAAAATTCACCTTATTTCCATTAGTGTACAATCTCAAAGCACTGTAAATTCTTTTACAATTGTTGTCCAAGTAATCGTTGGTCTGCAAAATGAAACGAGTCGTCGAGCGAGCTTGAAGTTTAAAAAAGATAAAAGTTTAAATGCGTAACATGACATTTACGTATATTTTCTATAAATTTAAATTAAATATTCTTGCAGTAAGTTTTTATAGTTTGCAAAGCGCGCACACACACACACACACACACACACACACACACACACACACACACACACACACAC
>JAGDQP010020270.1:18318-33557 GCA_022664845.1 Lepisma saccharinum | reverse complement strand
TATTACATAAGCATTCTGGGGCGAGGTTGTTCAAGCTTTGTTTACTTTTGCTGGGCGTCTAAGTATTAGGGATAGGACATCCAGTTAATGTTGCTTACTAAGGGGGAAGGGGTCTAAATTGACCAAAAATACGCTGACGTAATATCTGAATGACACCTAATATTATGTATGAAACTGTCGAGAAAGTGCTTTTAAAATGTTCCAAAAGTGCTTGAAAGTAAATAAAGTGTCCTGAAAGTAGGCAAAAGTCGTTTCCAAAATGCACTTTTAGAACACATTAAAATAAGGGCACTTTTTATGCACTTTTGAGCAGTTTTGTAGCACTATTAAGGGAATACATTTGGACAGTTTTTCACACTTTTGAACACCTTTGAGACGCTTTCATAGCACTTTGGTTCACGTTTGGACACTATTAAAGTGTTCGAAAGTGAGCTAAAGTCGTTTCCAGAAAGTGCTCAAAGGTGTTCAAAAAAGTGTAAAAAAAGTGTTCTATTTTTTACAGTGTAGTATTCCCTCATGGTATAGTGTTGGCTTCGTATTAGCGAGGTCCTGGGTTCTATACCAGCGGTGGACTATCATGACATTTTTTTTTCTTAGTCACGCCATACAAATTCAGGGATGAAACCTTCATCTTAAGCAAGCCCGCTATTTATTTATGGCCTTCTCGTATCCTCTGCCAGCCTGAGTCATACATACCTAAAGGCCATAAACAAATTAAAATTGGTTACTTCGTATAACTGTGTGGAATAATTGCAAGAAAATAAAAAGTAACACGCGTAAATTAGCATGAATTCACATTACACTTCTATACTCTTTCGTGCATTTCAACTAGTAAAGAGTGTATCTACGGTATAATACGTTCACGCATTATTCTTGAAATCAAATCCAGCGTAAGGAAAAAAAAAATCAAAAGCCCAAAAGTAAATTCACATTAAATCTTGGCAGTCACATGATTTAGTCTTAACAATACACACAGACGTTACTAAGAAATATTTTTAATGTTCGGAATACGCCCATTCCGAACAAGAGGCGTTCTGAATTTCAGCGAGAGTACTTTTTGGATTCCTTGATGCCCTGTCCCCTGAGGTAAGTCACCAAAGAATCTACGAGGTATTTCTCACCGATATGCAGCGATGCCATATTTAGCATAAAGATGCTAAATCTAGCATAGTTTACCTGGCTTTGGCATCTAGCATCTTGCTCTTAGCATCCTGGTCAAATCTAGCATAATTTAACTCAGTTCGCAAGACAACAGTTAAAAGAAAGAGAAATGTTGATATATGAAGAGCGTGAACGTGAAGCAGTAAAAAGAAGGTTATCCTGTACCAATTCCGCAACTCATTCATACAGATGATGACATCTGGCTCTAGCAGAGGGAGGCAACTGCCTTCACAAAACAAAGAAAGAGACAGTATATAGCTCATAGCTGGTCCTGCTTCGTTGGGCGATCTTTGAGAGAATGGGGAAAGGAAAGAGCCAGTTTCCAAAATCTTGGTTGTTTTGTTAGTCGGAGGCAAATATATTCGTTTGAAGTATAGCAATATAAAGATTAAATAGATAAGGCACGTTGACCCAGTGGTGTGTCTGACGCAGGTGGCTTGCACACAGAAGCATATTGCAATCTGTGGGTGGCTTGCTTTGTGTCAATTCAATTTGTTCCTTCATTTAAAGCTTCTCCGTTGACTATAAGCTTGCTTTCCTGGAAATTTGTAAAGTCCCTGCCGTCACCAATTTTAGACATTTTGCGTTCTTGTTTGCGTGGGAAATTGAGGCTTCCTTCCAGCTTCCTTGTATTAAAAAGAAGGGATTACTTTACTTTGAATACGTTTAGTTGAGATAAAGATTTCGTACTGGAAGTTTGGAAGTGTTGAATGCTATTCATTTTTCGTTCGTTGTATTTTTTTTTTTTTTTTTAATTGTTCGTGTTGTGACTTCTTTCTACAATGAAGAGATCAAGTAGCGGAACACCCGAGAATAAGAAGAAAATATATATACTCCCGGGGAGTTTCCTCTGGAAGAAGCACTTGAAACACTATTTTAGAGAAGTGTAAGACAAGTAGATAAGTCAATTAAAAACTAGCATAATTTGAAGGAATTTAGCATAATTTAAATAGGTTTTTGGCATAATTTGAAACTCTGTATCCGGCAACGCTGCCGATATGCTCCTGACGTCTTCTCATCGGTGCAGCAAGCTGTACATAACTATAGGTAGATGATCTTGCATTGAGGGTAAAAGTGGGAAGTGGGTCATCGCCTTGGAAGAAAACCCTGCTACAAGTTGCTAATCACTTCTCTCTGTGCAATGTAGGCCTATGGACCCATGGACCACTCAACGAGAAGCTAATAGGATCTTTTTCGAGCACAAAAGCATTTCTTAGTTTCTGTTGTTGAAAGGTCCATAGGAGAAGGTGAGGTTGCCAACGGGTACCACCAACTTTTTAGGTCCTATATTCATCCCCCACTTAACAATTTCTTAATCACGAAAACCCACTCGCTTTTTCAGACTGCAGAAAAACCCTCCCCCTCCGACACCGCTACGACAAGAAAGCAACAAGCCAACTGTCGTTGTTGTTTTAGTTCTTTCGGAGGCGATTCTATTCTATTCATACCGGCTCCTGAGCCGTGACTCTTGGCTCCAACGGCTCATTTCTTTATTGCGAGCCACGAATCATGAGCCGCGGATCACGTTTTATTCATACCACCGGTTGACTTCTCAGAAATAATGACCTTGTGGTTCCTGGGACCACACGTCAGTGCTTATGTGATACGTTTAAAAATTGGAGTGATTAGAAAAAAACATTTATTTTAAACTTACCATGTCTTTATATATTCACAAATGGCTGTAAATTGAATCATCTTCAGCATTTTGCTAAGATTAGATACATCAATAATTTCTGGAAGATTCCTAAATATGTTTTGCTTTCCTTACAATAAAGATATGGAAATTATTTGGTATGTTTCTTGGAGAGAAAAATCTTTGGAAACTATCTGCAATGTTTATCGTTTGCAATTTTTTGTTTTTGAAAACTTTAGTAAAGATATCCTTACAATTCGAGACTCACATTTCATTAACTTAATAAAGCATTCAAGGCAAAAGCTAAATTTACTATACTTTAGTACTTTATTGGGTCATTGCTGCAAGGTGTCGTGGGTTCGATTCCCAGTGGGGACACAAGTGGTTCGGATCCCACGTTAAACTGTAGGTCCCGTCCTTAGGACGTCGTTATCATCATCCCATGGAAGGCAATGACAAACCACCATGGGTTCACCTTACCCAAGGACCTTCGGGTCAAAGACCTGCCTTCAGGCAAAACACCGAATCATCATCAATAATACAGTTTACGTATTACATTAGAAAAGGACATCAATTATCATTACAAGTGTCACTTAAGAAAAAATATTTTTCACTAAAAGAACAAAATAACATGATGGTCCCCAGGACCCCAGGCCACTATTTGCAACACACACGTCAGTACTTACGGTTTAAAATCTCCCCGCCTTTCTAATTTTAAAATATGACAACCCTAGGAGAAGGGATCCTTCTAGGCCCGTCAAAATCCCGTAGAATACCTGTGAAAGTTACAAAAATCACGAGAATTAACAGTATTTCGAAAATGACCTCACTCAAAGTTTTCGATGTCCTTGTTGAATTTCATTGTCTGGATTCAACCTAAGTAGAGATGACCTGTAGTTGCGATTATTCACCAGAGAACGCTGCGGAGCTCGTATCTGATTCCAGACAGTGCTGGATTTCGAACCATCTTTATTCGTGCTTTTCTGTGGTATTTTATTTTAATAGATTCCTGAAAAACGTTCCGAAAACTCGTTGATTTTATTTACAACCTACAGAAGAAAGGAATTACCTGAAATCTATTAAGTTCGTTTATTTGGGTTTACTTGTAGACTTTAGGCATGTATGGCACAGAACGGAATAAGATAGAGGAAAAGGCGCGGGAAGAAGTCGAACATACCATAAGGAAAACCCTGGAAAAACCTCAGGATTGTCAGTCGCTGATATCGAACCCAGGACGTTCCGAATGCTCCATTATATCATGTATCTACTGCAAGGATGGCTCGCTTTTCTGCCTTTAATGTTTTTTTCTCCATTCTGATGAAAGCGACAGGCTCTTCTAGGCAAGTTATAAGTCCCCTTCGTTAATCTCGATCACGTGTTTTCCTTTTTGTCTTAGTATACGATTTATCCCCCCTTAATCTGGCATGAAATTGTATCTGTCCTCTTCGTCTTCGTCCTACTGCATCTTTTACCTTAAAAGACGTAAAGCTGACGTCATTACTAACCGAAATATACTGTAATTTCTAAATTTCCATTTCGAGTCCCTCGGTGATAATTCTTCCGTGCATATGGGTCTTAGCTGAGGGACCTTCTCGGGTTGCCAGACTAGTGACACAAAATATCGGGACCTAATGGTAACCAAAAACTATTGTAAACAAAGTAATTGTAAACTCACCTTAGTATTAATAGTTTCCAATGTTTAGAAAACAACTAGACATGAAACCCAACTCTCGTGGCAGTGGAGGACCCAGCAGTTTGTTGAGGGACGCGTAGGTGGAATGGACCAGTGGCATTTTCGATGTTTCCTCGCTAGCTGAATTTTTTAAGTACACATTCCTCAAGTTTCCACTCATATTACCATATTTTACATGGCATATGATACCAGTATACCCGCAAAATGCTATCTCTTAATAAATTAGGTTTGTCCGGAAACAAATCGAAGCTTTATCTGAGATAAATTGTTGAAATAATACTATAAAAAATCTTTTCTCTTGAGGGCGCGTTTCCCATCTCTGGATCCATCACTGCGTCATGGTCCAGGTGGTAACGTCGCGAACTTTGGATCAACAATGGTTAGGCACGTAAGAACCCCACGGCGGACCATCCTGACTCAGGTTTTCCTGGGTTTACCTCAGATTCACCCGGCGAATTCTGGGATGGCACGTTAAACAAGGTCTTAGCTGATACTTTCCACCTCCTCTATCTACCCCTCTCCAGCCTGAGCCAGAGATAGCAGGCAGTCATAAATGCAATTCAATTCAACCCGGACAAGAATGCTTCAATTGTTTCCCACAGATTTTCAGATTCCTTTCTTAAAAGCCAAACAAGTCAACCTTAACACGTTTACACATAAAAAATAATAATTACAAAGGAGACTTTGCATATTCACTCAATCTTTTCTTTCTTCAGAACAATATTAGAATCGACTACACTGAGCAATATGTAATCATATTTTGCGGAAGATTTTGCCCCCTCGGGACAAGGCTCATCCCGACAGAGCAATGGGACGTAAGACAAAATACAAAAAATTAGGACAATCTCTACTTTATCAGGAAGTCTTGTAATCCTAATACCATCCCAGTATTCTCCTGTTGCTACTAAGGAAAACCTTGGAAAACAGTAAGGACAGATCGAGTGCGTGACAGATCGAGTGCAAATAGTACAATATTACCATAAATAAAGACCGTAGCCTCATCAAATGGCAAATGTGTAAATAAATAAAGGTTTCTATAATCAGATTCTTTCTACCTGCATTGGTTGAGCCTGCCTTACCGGTGTACAGGCAAACAATTGGCAATGTCCGCTAAAATTAAGCAAGTTTGATGCTGACGTCTAACGTAATGGAAGCAATTTGAAAAACATTAACAATATGGGAACATGGGTTGGCAACACTGAGAACTTGGAATGCTTCATAACTAGGTTGGCAACACTGACAACTTGAAATGTCTCAGAACGGGGTTGGCAACACTGACAACATGGGATGCTTCAGAAAAGGAACACCCACAGTGTATTTATATTGTGTAGACTAATATTTATGCCAACTTTGGTGCAGATGCATCTAACGGAATGAAAGTAATGTGAAAACTTGAATTGAAAACAATTGGTTGGCAACACTGACCCATTGTACCAAACAAGACTATTTCGGCGGCGGCTCTGAGCTAGTATACCGAAGACATTTGATGTGACACCTCATCCACGTTTCTACATCTTGTGGTTCATTAAATATATTTTTCGATACTGGTGCTTGGGGTCAAGACACCCACTGTATATTTTATTGTATCACATTTTTTGTATGCCAAGTTTGTTGCTGCTATGTATAACGTAATGGAAGCATTTGAAAAAATATAGAAAATAGGTTGCCAACACTCGGCAGTGGTATGTTTGGGGTCGGAATACTAAGAGTGTTTTTAACATTCGTTTCTGTAGTTCAGAATGGTTCGTGGTGTCCTCAAATCTTGCAACGTTAATTTAACTCATTTCCCGACGTCATAGAATGATGAAATTTTGTACAACGACGTAAGTCGGGTGACAATACAATAATATTCCATTGTTACTTTCCTATATTTCTATATATTTATATATTTTAATATTTTTTTAATGAGAACTTATTTATCCTAAAATAAATACTAGCCTGCAACGACGTTGGGTTTGAACTGGTTGCAGAACACTTTAGGATTTGTGTCTGATAACATTAGCTTGAGAAAAAGTATCCGAACACCGAAATAACTGAAAAAAAAAATGATAAAAGAAATCTTTTTAAAGACAAACTGTTCTCAAACAATTTTGTACTAAAAAGTAAAAAAAAAAAGAAAATGTTTATGCATGACTAAAAAGAGAAGCATGGGACGCGTCAATTCAAGAATTTATAAAATGATTATTATATGAAAGCGCACCTCATTTTTTTTTTAGTCATGCACAAACAAAATTATTTTTTACTTTCCGTACGAATTGTTTAAGAAAAGTACGTCTTTTAAAAAGTTTTTTTTTAAAATTATTTTTCTATTGTATTGGATGATGTTTATGCCAAGTTTGGTGTTGTTAAGTCTCACTGAATGGTACTATTTTGATTTTTTTATTAAAATAGATTAGCAACAATGCACCAATGAAGGTGGTTCCGGCGGCTCTGAGTTAGTTTACATTTCCAATTACATCTCAAATATCTCTCTAAACCGTATGGTTCCTGAGATTTAATTACTGGTCACGGACGGATTGACTTAGCGTTATTATAAGGTCACTTTTTGTATTGGTTCTCTCTCTATCAAGGGACCTAAAAATCAAGCGTCTACTTGAAGTTTTATTTCGCGTATCAGTACAAAAATTTGAGTATCAGTACACCTTGGAATGACCTTCAATCCTGTCTTGTCAGCTGGATTGACTGAACATATCAAAAAGAGACTCGCACGCATCAGCTGTTTGTTGCTAAAGGTCGCGAGAACGGTTTAATCTTCGAACTGTTACTTTTTTTTTTTACCTCATTTTGTTGTTTGAACTGTTTGTTTTGTATCTTGTAGCAGTTAGTATGAAGGAGCGAGTTCATTTTCTTGAACAAGTTGTTGAAATTCCTGTTTTAAATTCTGTTGCGAGTGCTGTGTACGGAACCCATTACGCTGCGAGGCAGAAATTTACTTTGTACAGACTCTGGAGCGATTCAGCAGACAAAGGCGTGAACGTTGTGAAATGGGGATGCCAAAAGTTAGGACTGTACCAGAAAGGTAAGATATATATATATCTATTTATTATATGAAATATAATTTGCAAACCAGAACAGGTACAAGAAAGCGTGGCATGTGATAACCCTCCACCCTTCTCCATACAAAAGAAACCTTTGTTATTCATGTCTGCAAACAGAGCCGCCGTAGCTCAGTGCTAGAGCGTTGGTGTAGAAGTCGGGAGGTCGTGGGTTCGGTCGCAGCGGCCGACCATCCTGACAGGTTTTTCCAGGGTTTTTCCTTCATTCAGAACAGGCAAATGCCGGGATGTCACCTTCAAACATAGACCCTGGTCGATACTTTCCCGAATTCTTTCCCCTTCCCTATCCCGGTCTGAGCCTCAGATGCCTAAAGGCCATAAATAAAAATTCCATTCATGTCTAGAAGTTGGAAAAGCTCTGTTCCAGATTTGAGTAATCAAAGCACTTTGTCTCCCTGTTTTGTGCCTCACAGCTATGAATGATGATGGGTGTTCTAGTCGAGGCAGGTCCTGACCCAAAGGTCTGAGGGCAAGGTTAACCGATGGTGGTGTGCCTTCCATCGAATGACCATGACGCCCTAAGGACGTGACCTACATTTGAACGTAGGCTCTGAACCACTTGTGTTCCACTGGGATTCGAACCCGAGATGCCTTCATTAAAAGGCAGCGAGCGTTGCCACTCATTCACAAGGAACAGTTAAAAATAATTTAAGATTATTAGGGTCGGTTTATATTAGATTATATGTGGTAAGGTTGGGTTAGTTTGTTCGTGATTACCCTAAACTAAATTTGTTCCAGTAATATATAGGGTGTGTCTGAAATAATAGTGCAACTTCGGGAGTGGTTATTTACATCAAAACTAGAAAAAAAGGTTTCCTTTGAAGAAATTCCAAAATTTCATTAGTATTGGAGCTACAGGCGCTCAAAATTATGGCGGCATCGTCACAAATGACGTCATATCTCGACAAGTACCGCGGTGTCGACTTAGCAAATCACAATCGAAGTTGTACTCAATACATCTAATTTAAGTTACGTTGTGATTGGCGAATACGGTTTGCCCTATTAAACGATTTTAATTCGTTGACAATAAAATACTTAGTTTGCGAAATCTGTCAATGCGGTATTCCCTCAATCAAAAACATAACTTAAATAGATGTATGGGGTACTACTTCGAGTGTGATATGCTAAGCCGATACCGCTTACGTCAAGCTATGACTTCATTTATGACGATGCCGCCATGTCTTTGAGCTCCTGTATCTCTGAAACTAGGCTTAATTTTAAATTTCTCGTTTTTATGTAAATAATCGCCGCCCAAAGTTTGCACCATCATTTCGGGGACACCCTGTAAATGGCGTTAATATGTAAAGTATACTAACTCTAGGTGAACCAGGTATCATTAAAAAAATACAGGTTTTAAAAAGTTTGTTTATACCGTTTTTGTTTAAAACATATTTAATGTTTAAAACAAACTATTTTGTTTCAAACAAAAACATACGTTTAAATTGTTTATTTATTTTAAAACAATAGACTAGACCTATACAGGGTATTGCAAAACAACACCGACAAAAACACCCCACGAGATTCCTAACATATTAGAAAATTACTTAAAACTTGTACATCGAGGGAGCACAAATGCTTCATTTCGGCTCTTTCAGTGTCCACCGAAAGTGTGGAAAAAATTGGTGCAGATAGTGCAACTGGGAGTCAGGCATATCTTAATGCTAAAGTGTTGAAATTACTTGCAATATTTGTTTTATTCCCTCAACTGTACCTCACAACTTAAGGCACTACGACGACAAACACGTTTTACCGGTATTTCTTCACTATATGCACTCGACCACTTCTATATACCCAATACCGTGAAAATCGTATTGGAGTCAGTATGATGAGTCTTGGAGTGGTCGCAGATCTCAGAGAATGATTGAGTAATTACAATAACCATAAAATAGTGACCATTCCTTAGGTGGAGGTTAGGAGTAAAGTTCGGTTTTCTTTTTAATTGTATACGCGATTTACTGTTAATAAAATTGTGACCATGGGTTAGGTGAAGGTTAGGAGTCATGTTCGGTGTTTTTTTTTATTGCACACAAGATCATGAAGAACGGCAGTTCTTCGAGTGACGCTGACAAAGGACACTGTTAGCGGCACTCAGATGGTATACAGTTAGTTTCGGATCTACCGAACTATAAGTCCGATTTTGATGCTTGAACTTACATTTGAAATCTCTTTCCAATACTAAGACAAAGGGGAAAAAATGGGTCGGTAGGATCTCCTTGGGACTCCCTAGGGCGCCTTGAAAAAAATATCAAAATTTCACATTTTTTAGGATAGCACTGACTCCAGACCATATAGGCGGCGGAAGCTTACTGGATCTTTTTCTACGCTTCAATACGTTTCAAACGGTGTATCATACGTTAAAATCGGTGGAGCGGTTCAAAAGTTACGACTTTTTTAACCGAATCACAAAATTTTCACAAACGATAGAAAGGTATGTCCGTCATTCTGTGTGTCTTTTTGTTTTAGCCCCAAATGGGTGGTACTGTTTTTTTTTAGGGGTTTGCGGGCCCCCTTGATAATGGGGGTAAATCCAAGCTTAGATTTTTGGTAGGAGTTACGGTTTTCGAGATATGGAGCAAAATTGATCTTGTATCCTTCCGCCATAGTGACACGTGCCACTTTTTAGATACGAGCCCGTACGGAGAACACTCCCCGCCGCTGCTCCACTCATCTGGCCATGACGTAAAGGAGAAAATGTAAAGATACATCACCGTACCTAATTTTATCTAACCTCCACGTTCCCATGGTGAATAATTTAAAATGTACTTTCTGTCAAGAATATAAATGCATGTTTTGCGCGGGATTGCATCCAACCCCTTGTTGCTATGAGAGAAAAATGCTACACATTATCGGTTATCCACCTCGTCCTTGAATCGAAACAAACTGTGCTTTATAGGCAATAGTCTTCAACAAAATCATTCAACATTTACTGACTTATTGCAATATACTCAGAATGCTATAAATCACGTTTAGAAGCAGGAAATACTTTTCTTTGTTACAAGACAGGAGTCCTTGTAGACCACCGTCTGTTTCCAATAAATATCTGTTTCCATCACTGCAAGCGCGAAGCCTCGGTATCCTAATAATTAGCTTTCTTGACTCCACCGCGTGGGTTCGCGGGTTCAAGCCGGCCGGGTGGTCGAGCGGTCTGCGGCGGTAAGCTATCGACTCAACGGTCCCGGGTTCGAGTCCCGGCTGGGGCATGGGTGTGGATTTTAATACTTAACAGCTAAAGGCAAAATCGTGACGGGCCGAAGTCCAAAGTTACTAAAGTGGCCCATATAAAAAATAAAAAATAAAGTTTTTCGCGGGTTCAAATCCCGGTCGAGTGTTTTTTTTTAAAAAAAAAGAAAAGAAAATTGTGTAAGTTCGGAAGTTCAAACCGTGAGGGACACAATATTTTCTTTTTTTTTAAAAAAAAAGCTTTTAATTCAAATTACTGTATTTTTTAAATATATAAACACATGAAAATATATTCTGAAAGGAAAATCTAGTGTTAACTTCGCCGGGACCCGAACCAGAGCTTTTTTGTTTACCAACTCGACGCCTTAACCACCAGGCCACCGAAGCAACCTCGCAGATGTGGTTTCTCCGTTGTATTTACAGTGCACGTGTCTCCTACACGTTATAGCACGTGTGCAGGAGAGAGGAACATCGGCATAGATGGCTCGTGTTACAGTCTTTTTTTTATAGGCAGCCTTACAAAATAAGTGATATCAGTACAAAACCCCGTTTGGGGTAAAAGGAAGAGTGACGCAAGAATTTTACTCACAAAAGAAGGGATATCTATTTTGCGAGTGACTTTCTTTGTGTCACTATGGCGGAAGGGTAATGCTCTTAATTTTATTACAAAGGCAATACTTTCACCATATAAGGTGAAAAAAAAATAATTGAATTTTGAAACTGCATCATTCTTTTGTGAAAGACTATATTTGTTTGGGTGTAATAGTAAATTGATTTTGTTTTGTGAGAATGATGTTATCGTTTTATATGACAATATGTCATGACAGAACTTAGCAATATGAGGCGGATATATGATAAATTTATACCGTCCTTTAAAAAATCATTTACTTGAGAATATAAAAAAAAATCCTGAAACAGCGTCCACCTCGTCTCACGAAAATCCTGCATCCGTCCCTGAGTTCAACCACATTTTATTTCTTTAAAACACGTTGGAAGTATCCCACATAGCAGAGTACGTCCCTAGGACGTCCCATTTAGATCCCATTACTGTCAGAATGGTCCTGCTCCCATAGCGATGTCCTAAGGACTTCCTTGGGATAACTCTGTGGGCAATACAAACAGTTCATCCCGTATGGAGGTCCTCTGGATGTCCCCCGGAAAGCCGTGCGGGATTACCTACCTGGAATTTCTATAAATTAAATCGACCTTACAATTATTATTATTTATTTAATTATAACTATACGAAGGATATGCCTTCGTATAGTTATACGAAGGATTAATTATAACTATACGTCCCATGGATGTAAACGGGACTTAAACAGGACGTCCTACGGACGTCCCGATATCCTGCCAGGAGATCCGTCAGATATCCCTGGGACGTCATTTTGGGATAATATCGGGTGGGGACTTAAGGTTTAGTTCACCACTTTACTAGCCTCACTGATCAATGATAACAGATGATGAAATAGGTTATAAAAATAATAAGATTAAAAACTCTGCGATTGCCAAAATATTTCACCTATTGATGTCCCACAATGATATGTATGGTAATGATGTCCTTCAACTGATGAGAACAGCTATTCTGGCCTGCTGTTAGGCTCGTGAGGTTTATTCTCGTTTACGTAATAAAGATCTAACTGTGAAATAAATAACACAGCAAGCAATCTTTCTGAAAATATCTTCCAAGAGCGTGCTGGGATCACGACCTTCCTGTTTCAAAGTCTTCTCAAAGAAATAATTCTTTTAAAAGGATATGATTCTTTTAAATAGGGCAATACATGTAAAATCTTTTATCAACTCAGTTTTTTCATTTGAATACATTCCTTTCAATGATTTTTTTCTTCTTTACAACTGATTACAGAAAAATAAATTACGTCACTACACAATCTAGAAAACAAAATGGACGAGTTTTGCAAATAATATCTGCTTTGTAAATATTATTTGTATTTGTTTGCTTTACAATTTTCTCCTGTCTTTTGACGAAAAGTTGAAAATATGGACCTTCTTGTTTTGATTTAGATAATCAATTGAACATTACATAGTTATTCTTGTCCCGACATGTTAGATTACTTTAGATCCTTTGATAGCGAAGCAATAGCTAACGGAACATTATTATCCCTCTTAATCCGTCCGTCCGTCTGTCTCTCCATCCATTCATCCGTCCGTCCGTCTGTCTCTTCATCCATTCATCCATCCGTCCGTCTGTCTCTCCATCCATTCATCCGTCCGTCCGTCCGTCTGTCTCTCCATCCATTCATCCGTCCGTGTCCAAAAATTAAAATTCAGGAACTACAAGACGTTGAATTGTGAGATGTGTGCTTGAGGTGTTGTAGGAAAGGTTTGGGCTAGACTAACTCAAGAATCGCTGGAGCTGTCTTGATTTTTGCAGTGGGGCATTGTTGCCAACTCATTATAAAAAATATAATGCTTTCATACCGTTATACATATCTGCTCCAAATTTGGCGTAAACATTATTGGATACAAGAGAAAAATACTTCGGGGGTTCATGTCCCCAAGCACCCAGTTGTCAGTGTGGCTAAATTACTCTCTATATTATTCAATATCTCATATTGTTTACATTACGTTAGATGCAGCAGCACTAAACTTTGTTTAAACATTCTTTGGCACAATGGAAATGAGTGCTTCCGCCCCCCAAGCACCAAGTTGCCAGTGTTTCCAACCCGTGTCAAGAAAATGTATTTCATGAGCCACGGTGTCACTGGAAAGGTCTTGGAAAGGAGGATAGACTAGCTCAGAGACGCAGAAACATTCTTAATTGGTGTTGTGGATCAGTGTTGCCAACCGATTATTTTCTAATTCAAGTTTTGAAATTATTTCCATTTCGTGAGAGCAATCTGCACCAAAATTGGTAATAAACATTAATGGATTCAATAGAAAAAAATGTGGGTGTCTTCCTCCCGAAGCATCTCATTTGTCAGTGTAGCCAACCTGGCAGTTCGTTAAGAATTCCTTACGTCAGAATACATGAGACACCTCATAATAAGTCAATTCACAACATACAATTTTTACTAGAGATCTAACACAAGATAATTTTCCCCGTCGGACGATCATCCTGACAGATTATCCAGGTTTCCCCCTCAGTGTTCAAAGTTTCCGAAATGATGTCTTAAGTAAAGTGGGTATTACTTTCTCCCAGCACTAAAATGAAAACCTATAATTCAGTATTTGAAATTAAACTGAGGGAAAATGTTTCTTAATATTTTCTGATAACTTAAAAGAAACGCGAGCCATATTTATTAAAATCGAAATTATTCTTAACTTTATTAGTCCTTTCTAGCGCCCAGGGTCTTACTTGAGGTGCCATTCTGGTGAAATTGAGGGGAAATCTGGAAAACCTCAGACAGAATAGTCGGATGTATATTAATATGTAATAGTATAATATTTCAAGTTTTCAAGTTTCAGTTTATTTTTCTCCAGGCCCATTTTTTTTTTCAGATTTTCGCAAATTGTCGTTTGTAAAAATTATGTTTTAGAATTGAAAAGATATATCAGAACAGTTCGAATTTTTAATATGCATTAGCCAATAGTATAGTTATTCAGAATGCAGCATTTTTGTGAGTTTATTCCCATGTTTTCGAAAAACTGTTTTATTGCCCTCCCAGTTCTACGCCGGGGGGGTTGGGCCCTCCCAGTTTTTTGCAGTGAAGATAAACTAATATCCTCAATTGTTTTGAAATATTTAGTATAATTAATATTTATTTTGCAAGAAGTTTAATGTTATCGATTCTTGAACATGAAATGAAGTGTACCATGATAAGCTTCTTCTATAAACATGGGGTGGGGGAAGGAGTCACAGTGTATGTTAGAAACTGCATTTTGTCGAGTTTTAAACGATTTTTTTAATTTCTTAGAACAAGTTTTAAGTAGTTATTTTATTGCTTTTTGGTTATGTAACACAATATTGTTTTTGTTTTCAAAAGATTTTAGAAGTCTTTACTATCAACAACGTTGTAACAAAGGGAAGACCACATCATCTAAAAATTAAATTTATTGCTTATAGGCAATGCGGTGTTATTTCGAAATTATATCACCAGTAGCTTATACCGAAAACGACAGAACGCTAATCGTTGTCCGACTTACTTCTTACTATAAAAATAATATAGGAAATTCTAGTCCGACCTACAAATAATAAGTAGAAATCTTTGTTGCTGCTTTTTTTGCTTGTTTTTGAAATCATCTTATTTAGGTCTAAATTGGTGTTGAATTATACAATATATCCAGTGTGGTATTTATAGATTTTTAAGTGTGTCTGTGTGCTTACAGGGAGGGACTGTTAATGCCGTTTTATGTAGTGTAAAATCCAATCATTTTATCCAGTGTAAATTTGGCAGTTAACTATAAGTTTCCCTCTGTAAGTTTTATAAATTCCATTCACTGATGAAAAATATTAAAATGTTCACTTTTTTGCTTCAACTAATTATTGTTTTCTTACACCGAAAAAGGTTTTAAACGTACATATTTCCTTCATAGATACACCTAAGGAGAATTAATATGC
>JAGDQP010020270.1:0-17918 GCA_022664845.1 Lepisma saccharinum | reverse complement strand
GATGGCCCCAGTGTTTTTCCTCTAGAATCGCCACTGCCCCTCCCCAATGCAATAATGCAAATTACACCAACGTATAGAAAATATTCAAATTTCAAAATTTCAGTAGTTCTTTGCTGGCTTACCTTCAGGCTTTTGAGAGAATATAACTTAAAAATCTCTTAAAATTTGATTTAGACTCGAGAATTGTTTGAACTTATTTTTAGATATATTGATTTAGTTTCAAAATTTTAAAGAGTACTTGATTTTCTTCTGCAAATTGCAGATGTTTCAGTAAATTAGTTTAACAGTAACAAAAGTTTGTAGAGTCCAAAACCGTTTCATTTTTAAAGTTATTTTAGTAATAGAGAATATCTTTAAGTCTGAAAGTATTGGAATTCTCGCCCCTTCAGGCTTCACGTTTTATACGCCACATGCCAATCTATTTCTCACTGTCTGTGGCATTTGCTAGCCAATGTAGGAACAGTAGAAGCCGCTAGATGGTGTTGCGTATGCAAGCTCTGGTACGCTAAATGTAATACAGTGAATCTGCCGATAGATGTCAGCAAGAGTATGAAAATTTGCTACCAACTTCAGTCCGGGATGAAAAGTTTTTCTCCGGTAATATTTCTGAGAAACCTTCATTCCTTAAATCTTTTTTGAATACAGTAGACATAATATGATTGTCCAAATGTATCGAAAGATTATAATTAAAATGGATCGAGCCTGAAGTTTAAAATAAGTCCCCTTCATCATATTTTGTCCCTAATTGCACTAATTTCTGGAAGGAAAGAGCTGGTTGAAAAGTTTTTTTCAATACGTTCTCAGTTCAGTTCATCCTGTCTGAGTTTTTCCATTTTTTAGTCACACCAGGCTAATGCCGGGATGGTACTCTAGGCTCTAACCGACACCTTCCTGAATCCTTTCCCCTGCATTATCCAGGCTGGAGCCTTAGTTGTCTAAAGGCCATAAAAGCCCACGTGGCATAGGAAGGGATTGAGGCGACGATCCCTAGCACCAGAGGTGAGCACTATACCATTTAGCCACCGCAGCCCAGTTGCCCTAAGATGAAGAACGAAAGCCATCGACTCTGCCAGACACCCTGTGGCGGGGTTTCACCCCTCACAAATTATCAAGACACCCCGCAGCTTACAATCTTTTACGGTCAAAAATCGATAGAATCCACGCAAAACTCAGATTATTTGTTCAGTGAGCTCTCAAAACTAACGGTAGGTGATACTGCAGAATTGTAACATCCTGTTACATGATGAGAATAAGTGGAACTCGTTTCATTTTGCTTTGCGTTATATATTTTAATACAGCTCACTTATTTTCATCCAACATTCAGAAATCAATTGTTTTATTCAAACGTTGCTGTCCTATTTGAAAGAAATAAAAGAACAAATTAAGAAAGAGAATTGTTGTTTTCTTAAGGACTTTTTTTTAAATTTCAGTGAAAACAAGTTATTATTATTATTTAAAGTAATATTAATTAGTTTAGTACCTTTTTAACATTATATAAAGTGCTTGTCAGGTCTAATTAGAATTTTCCTCAAAGGTCTGGAATGACTTATCTAAAGCGAACGTTAACAGAAATGAGGCTGTACAAAGGTGTTCCTTAAGACCACATTTTAAAAAAATATATATTTACTTGTGTAATTAATTTGATCTAGATGTGCCTGAAACAAGAAGAAAGTTAATTGATAAAAAAATCTTTATGATGATATTACCTATTAAAACTAACTGTCATTATTTCATAGAAAAATTCAACTTTACTGTCCCCTCATATCGAACAAGATTTTATCAACCATTGACAACATCTAACAGGGGGAGATTTACTACTCAAAAGGTTGATGTGTAGTTCTGACATTATATATAGTCAGTTCTTTTATTTATTTGTTTTGTATCCTTTTATCCATATTTTCTTTTTTCTAATTTGTGTAGGGTCTATCTGACTTACAGTTGGTGCTATATTCGACGTTCAGCTGTTCGTAGCACTTTAATACATTGAATTCAATTATTATTATTAGTAGTAGTAGTAGTAGTAATTGTTGTTGTTGTTAATGGGACAAAAAGGGGGTATCATTAAATGGTTTGCACCCACTGTTCGTATACGTGGATGATGTAGATTTAATAGGGGACGATATAAATGAACTACAAAGCAACACCGATGTCTTAGTAGAAGCGTGCGATGAGATAGGTCTACAGGTAAACATAGATAAAACAAAATACATGGTAACAAGCTGAAACACAGGGAATGAAGGAAATAAAAACATAAGATTAGGGATGAGATCATAGAGAAAGTAAACAAATTTAAATACTTCGGAGCATACGTAGCAAGCAAAAATAAGGTCACGGAAGAAATAAGTCGCTTAATATCGGGGAACACATGTCTCTATTCAGTCCAAAACCTTCTAACATCGCGATTAATATCAAGGAAATTGAAATTGAAAATATACAGAACGATTATTCTTCCGGAAATACTTTATGTTTCCGAAAGTTGGAGTACGGCTCTAGCAGATGAACATAAATTACGTGTATTTGAAAATAAGGTTTTGAGAAAGATATACGGGTCGAAAGGGGACGACATGACTGGATAATGGAGGAGACTGCATAATGAAGAACTCCACGGACTGTACGATTCACCAGCTGTTGTAAAAGTAATGAAATCGCGACGACTAAGGTGGGCAGGTCATGTAGCTCGGATGGGGGAAAAACGAAGATTATATTATATCCTGGTTGGAAGACCGGATGGAAAGAGGCCATTGGGAAGACCGAGACGTCGTTGGGAGGACAATATCAGAAGAGATCTTCGAGAAGTAGGTGTTTGTGATGAAAACTGGCTTGATATTGCCCAGGATAGAATCCAATGGTGAACGTTTGTTACTGCGGCGATGAACTTGCGAGTTCCATAAGCCATAAAGTTAATTAGTTAGTTCGTTGTGCTAGGAAGAGGACGTAGAAAAATCTTAAAACACATAATTTCTTACCTAAATTTAAATCTCTAAAGGTCGTCACAAGCCTGAGAATGACGTTCATTTGCGAGCATATTTCTCCAGAACGGAATGGTCAGGGTAGTCCCTAATCAGGATACAATCAGGTTCATAGATAATTAGATGAGACATTTTTCGAAGTCCGAAAAGTTTCAGTGAATGGCAGTACTGTGCTAAGGTATCATCCCATTAGGTTACCATTCGGTTTGAACGATGCATTCTAGACACTACGGTTTTATGTGATGCTAATTCACAAAATAAGCAGTAAAAACGTTGAGTTTGTTCGAAACTTGTAATGAAGGTACTAGCTTTTCACATACTTCGTAACCTACAAATGTAGTTAATATACGAGATAATCGGCATACATATACAGGGTGATTCAGGACCACTTCGGGAGGTGAATCCTCATATCAAAACAAGAAAAAAGTACATATGAACACGCGCCTTATTATACGTCGTTTCTGCGCTAGAGGGCCCCAAAGACGTCCAAAACTGTATTTCAAGGCAATTTATTTCGAATACTAATAGCTGTAGAGCTGGCGGCTCGTCGTTTCGTCAAAGAAATCAGACTTGCTCGTTCAGAAAATGCACGTGTCAGACGTGATGGAAAATGCGCGAGGGATATCCCAAGATTCCCCGAGGTATCACCTTGGAATAAACATTATGTTGTTCTCTGATAGGAAGTCATCCTCTGCGTGCTCTGTCCGACCCAATTTCGCTGTGCAACTCTTGGGGAATCCCTCATTTCACTCGAGGAATCCCTCGCGCATTTTCTCATCACTTCTGACATGTGCATTTTCTGAACGAGCAAGTCTGATTTCTGTGACGAAACGATAAGGTTTGGACTTCTTTGGGGCCCTCTAGCGCCGAAATGACGCATGATAGGGCACGTGTTCCCCTTAACCTTTTTTTTCTTGTTTTGATATGAGGATTCACCTCCCGAAGTTTGTACCAGAGGTCCTGAATCACTCTGTATATTATTTATAAAGACAATCATGTGTAACATACCTATTGCATCATATCAGTAATTGAAGGACATTAAATCATATTAAATAGTCCAAAAGTATGTAGAGAATATGATGACGTTTGCATATATAATGTCTTATAAATTACGAACCTAGTGTGGTCTTCTTCATCAAGATTTTAAGCACTGCTCGTCCCACTGTTAAAAATAACAGATATACTAACGTTAATAATAGCCTCATCGTGTGCAGCTATAGACTAAGAAACAGAAGTACAGTCAGCAGTGCTGTCAAATTCTTCAACATGTTCAACCTTGAAGCTTTTCCACTGGCTACTTTATTTAAATGTGAGTGTAGAATCCAGTTATTTGTGGGGTGCTGTTGAGGGATGATCAGGGGAAACCTCACTCAAGGAGGCTGGCATGAGAGTCCTACGATGCTTGAAAATCAGCAACCTTTGTTGCTACAGAGATCTTGAACGTCGAGGGCCAAGCTCTTCCTTATCTGCGCCAAACCTCGCAAGGTGTCGGTGAGATTGAGAAACACCCAAAAATTGAATTCAATCGCTATTGAGAATGTGTGAGGTTAAAATTTCCTGACTAGGATAAGGTTGAAATTCCATCACAAGGGCGGAGTTAAGTATGTTTAGCGTGAGAGTACTTCTATTAATGTGGACTACGGGGATTGGTCGTACAGGTTTTTTTCTTTCTTATACTTGGCAATGTACTGTAGTTGAGGCATTTTAAGTGTGTGTGTGTATGTATCTTTTAGTGATATGAAGAGAAAATAGTTTTATTGTTTATTGGTTTCTGTGTTTTCATAGTGGAGGAGATGGACACATTACTAGGAGATATATTAGCCAGTGTTGCAGATCGCCACCCGATAATCAAGGAAACACCAGGTCAGGTACGTTCTAAAAATGCTATTCTTTTTTTTTAATCAACCTTAGAATGTCTTTTTTAAATAGTAATTAAAATCCTAGATGAGCTTGTGATCTTCTGACAAGATATTTATACTTCCCAGTGGACACAGTTTTAAATGCAAATATGAACACGCATACTAGGACACATTTCTTTCAGAATTTTCCATCAAATGGATTCCAAATTATTTAAGTGTCCATTTGCAGTACCTCTCTGTTTCTAATGTTGATTCCTGAGAAACTCAT
The DNA here is from genome assembly GCA_022664845.1 of Lepisma saccharinum. Taxonomy (NCBI): domain Eukaryota; kingdom Metazoa; phylum Arthropoda; class Insecta; order Zygentoma; family Lepismatidae; genus Lepisma; species Lepisma saccharinum. The sequence continues at coordinate 12,822 of JAGDQP010020270.1, read as the reverse complement.
TATGCTGGTGTCCCTCAAGGAAGTGTACTAGGTCCTCTTCTCTTTTGCAAGTACACAAATAATTTGTCATGTGTTGTAAGCAGAGTACTATCGTTACGTTAGCGGATTTTTCCAGATGAGCTAAATGTTTCTATTGGTAAATTGAACAAGGATTTACCATGTTCAGTGCCTAAATAATTAATAGTTTTAAATCAAACCCATCTAAATATCAACGTATAGCTTGTAAATCCATCTTTTGGCCTGTAAACTCGTCCTCATTTCCTAACGTCTTTCTACACCGAGTGGTTATTCCTTACTCCCATACGGCCAACATTTTAGATTTTATTTAGAAGGAAATTCCAATTAAGAGGTAATATATGATAATGCTTTTGTCATGTAACACTCATTGAGTATATTTAAAATTTGAAGTTTGAAATTTCTAACCATCATTAGAATAATATCAGGCCACGTAATTATACACCTATTATTTCTGTTCCTCGCCATAACTCTTAAATAAGCTCTAAATCCTTTGCGGTTTCTGTGTCTCGTAAGTGTGACGCACGCTGAATCTCGATTAGAAACTCAATTTCAATATCAAATTTTAAGTCTATGCTTTACAAATATCTCTAAGAAGGCAGTGCAACACGATTCAAGTGAGTTTAACTATTCTTTTTATTTGACAAACTTTCATTAGTAAATTCCATTGTCGCCTACTTACTGTCAATAATTATAAGTTAATGCTGTTATTTTATGTATGCTTCTGAGATGTGTTTAGTGATCTATTTACTTTATGTCTATGTTTGCGTCTGTGTGAACTTTAGTTACACGATCTGTAATCAAAAATGGAGCTTAGACGAAACGAAGTATTTGTGCATGATTGATGGTCTATACTTTATCTTATTTTCACATTAGGAATTTCGTGAAGCTGGTATATCGGTGTTGTTTTACAACACCCTGTATATTACCTCGCCGCAAATATCGCACATAGCTTTCACCGATAAGGCATGATTACGGGAAAGTAACAGAGAAACGGTAACGTGAAACGGCTAGATATATTAGACCTGATTTAACCGTGGCCCATCACCAATCTAAATCTTTTGAAGGGGCATCGGTCCTGATAGTTGAGAATTCTGATGAAGCATATGAGCTAATCTATTATTCGAAAATTATCTCACTACTATTCAAACCTGATCTACAAGGATGGCATTATTATTTCCAGAAATTTATGATAGCAAAAATTTAAGATCTATTGCGCTATTTAATTCGAGACCACCAGACCAGTGTCGGTTTCGATACTAGCCTACATTTCTGGTTGCGAAACCAACATGTGATTTGACTCAACCTACTTCTTATAGTCTGATCATTGAGGAATCGAAGACCGCATTCTTGAAATTCAATCACCACGTCCTTTCACTTATGTGTGGGAAGATTCTTATATTTGGGCTCATATGTGTAGTATGTGCAGTGGAAACTCCTTGTGTAGTTTGTCTAGCTGAAAGGATTTCGCGCCTCATGATTAATTCTGGACCCAATGAAGCTTTCTTAAGCTCAACTGCTTCTAGACACGATATTTTGGATTCCGTATTGCGGCTTTTTTCTCTCACATGCCAAATATTATATCGGTATTAATATTTGAAAGGTTTCTTTTGTATCTTTGTTATTTGGTTCTTTCATTTCTTTGCAAATTGAATCAATGTATGTTTTTACTATTGGTAGATTTATTTCCTTTCACTCAGCATTTGTTGTAGAAAATATCATAATAGGAGAATTTCACTATTATGTTTATGGCGCGTAAAACTTTTGGAAATGCCCTTCACCATGATGGTTTTAAAAATCAATTTGATTCCATTGTGTTTCTGTCATTTTTTTGCTAAGTATACCAAGTGATAAATTTGCTATCTTAACTTTTATTTAGCATTTCTTCTAAGCGCCAGGTCCTTTCACACCGGTTTATTCTTCTCAGTTTCTCCAATTCTCCTAGCCACTAATGGACTAAATACACAGGTGTCGGTGGAGAATCTTTGTTGCACTATTTGCTTCTGGAAGCTGTGTGGAATTTTGTTCTTTTAATTTTTATTTTCTTAAACTTTTTTGTGTAATTCTTTTTGTAAGGAGTTGAGCAAGCCTCATGGTGCCTTAGGTGCTTCTGTGCTTTTATACATATGTTAAACCATCCCTATATTTTTTGGGGAAGTCTGCCGAGTTCCTGTGGGGGTATCAATTGTTTGTCCCCGGCAGAAATCGACTTAATGATCGCAGAAATTTTGCTGTGTTAGCTGCGCTTCTTGTCGAACAAATAAATTAATGGTGTAGGTAGACTGTTAACTTATATAAATGTTTATTATTAGGGTATATTTTTATATAGGGAGAGCATTGTCTCTTTTAAAGGAAACTACGAGGAAGTCGTTCAATAAGTCCGTATAAAAAGATAGAAATACAAACTATTTTAGGTAGATTTTTATTTTATTTTTCAACATAATCTCCTTTTAGCTCGATACACTTTTCCCAGCCTTTCTCCAACTTTTTTAAGACATTCAAATATAGGATTTCGGAAGGTCCTCAAATATAGGTATCTGTTTGGGCGATGACCTCCTCGTTCGACGTGAATCTTTTTCCGCCGAGCCATTTTTTCAAGTTTGGAAATAAAAATGTCACCAAATCAGGTGAGTATGGAGGATGTTGTAACCATTCGAACTTTAATTCCATAATTTTCGCCATCGAAACTGCGCAGGTATGTACCCGTGCATTATCTCCACTGAGAGCAAACGCGGCGCCCATCTTGCCAAGATGTTTTTTCACAGCCAATTTTTCTTGCAAAATTGAAAACACTGTACTTTGTGATATGCCTGTGGACTCAACTATTTCACGCACTTTCATTCGTCGAGCACTCAAACCATATCGTGGATTTCGTCAATCATTTCGGAGCAAGTCACTTCCATTGAACGTCTCGAACGATGCTCATCATTTGTGGATGTACGCCCACGTTTAAACTCATTTACCCAATTGTAAACAGTGGCAAACACAGGAGAAGATTTACCATGAACTACTTCCAAGTCAGCTTTGATCTCTTTCGGTGTTAAGCCTTTTAACTAGAAGTGTTTAATCACAGCACGAAACTCATTTTTTATTTTTTATTTTTTTTCGATATAAACGAAAGCTTGTTGCTATGGAAATGAAACCACGTGATGGATATAACTGAAACTTTAAAGCCGAGTGAGAGATGATGCTTCCTAAGAGCAAACCTCTTTCGATTCTGCGAGTGCCTTCTCTTAGATTTTCTAAGGACTTATTGAACGACTCTCGTAACTTCAGGTGACACTCGCAAACATCTCATTTCTTTAATTTTATAAATATTGTCATGCATCTTCCGAACCACAGCCGATACATCTAACAATGTCCTTTTATTATCACAAGACCTACATTCACGTTTGAACATTATTTTGTAATATTTCTCGCATAAGAAAGTTGCAAAATGAATTTGCAACTTTGCAAGGGGTCGTCAAGGGCACCTTTTCTGAAATTTGCTATAGGAAATTACATCTAAAACTTTGTATAAAGTGCTGATTTTTTAATTCATAATAGCTGCATTCGATTCGAAAATAACGGAATATGATATACTGTATAAAAGCACACATTTGTACCAAAAATATACATTTAAAAGCATCTATAGAAAATTATTAAAAATTTACCAAGTATGTATTTGACCTATAATTTTCATACATGTATGCAAAGTATTGGTAGGAAGGTAGGAAAAATTTAGGGGGGGGGCTTAGCCACCCCCCTCCATTGGCTACGGGTCTGTTGAATAATGAGCAAGTAGGGCGAGGAATGCTAGTCACAGTTATACATCGATGCTTGTGTGTTCCACAAAGCGAGGTCCAGGTGGCCTGGGATAGGTCTTGATATATGTTATTAGTGATTTAGCCATGGGTCTTGTTGATGTGTTGTGAAGTACTTGTAGTTACCTGTGAGAGCTTCTTGTAGGGCTGATTGATGTACGCTACTTCATGCCCTTGTACTACCACCATCAGTATCTATCTGATGTCTTTATTAAAGAATGGATGTACAAGTCTAGGCTGTGGTAAGAGGTATTTGCTGGAACAAGAGGATAATATGATATCGTAGGGTTAACGAACAACTTTTCAATAAGTATTACCCATGCCAACTTGTAATTGATGGGACGAACTTTAGATACTCCCCTACGAGTATATATAACACCAGTATTTCGAACATAACTACAATAGTTCTTATCATTACCCATCCTAATTTGTGTCTGAAGAAACAAGGCATGGGTTGTATTCATAAGCTCTTGGCTAAATACATTCAGAAACAAAACAAATCACCTGTCGAAAGCTGTACGAGCGCAGTCTTGCTAATGATAGGTGTGTTAAAGATAGCATTCTCCATATTCATGTATTTATGTGTTATTATAATGTGGGGTTATAGTAGTACGGTCTGTATTCTGTCTGAAAACTCACTCGTATCTGGAAGGTTCTTGGTTCTCACCTACTAGGATTGGGGAAAGTATGTTCGCCTATGGAATAGTAATATATGGTTTCCTAAGTAAATCTCATATGTATTTCAATTTGTAGGATTTTCGTGACTATCATAACTGTAGTTAAATCTTTACATTTTCCTAACCGAACTGAATCTAAAATACGATCCAACCACATGACTGATAAAAATGCATTACTCACATCCTTAAACATCTTAGTGTGTGTTCGTTATGGTGCTCAACCGCCTAAATCAAAGTGGTAATATGTTGTGATGTTGGACGAGTCATACGTGTATCTTATTGTGACTATCACAAACAGCGTGCCATGTTCTATAGCGAAAATTTCGTATCATGTACAAACTATCGTGAACGGGATATGCATAGAAAGTCTTCCTTTCGGCCGTTGCTGGATACTCGTATAATGCCATGTTAAACATACACTGTGCCGCCACAGGTCGACTTAGTCAGGCGCCGATTTTTCAAATTGACATTCCCCCGCCTCTATGAGTTAAGCATGAATCAGGTTTGGATGCATCTAGATGGGTCTATTCCGGACAACAGTGAACACTTTTTGAATTCCGGTGATGATGTAAGTTGTCAGATTTTGCGGGAAACTTAATAATCCAAAGATCCATGTATAACTGAGCGAGCCCTGCACAGTACTTCGCGTGGCATGACAAGTTTGGTTGTAACTTGTAAGTCGAATTCGATAAGCATTTTTAAATTTCTTGGTTATATGATAGGCAAATCTCAAATTTTACCATATATCATGGCCTAGTGAAGTCTAGGCTAACTCCCCTGTCGCGAGAGACACTGTGATAGCATGACGTGCCCTGATTGGCTGTTGTTGTTACAATTGCTGGCGATTTCCAATGCTAGAATACAGACAGATTTCTCTAAACGCATACTGTTTGCTTAACGATAGTATCTGCCAGTTGCGTTGCATCATAAACCATTCAGCCGATGAGGAGGGAATGCTTTACCTGTTATTTACATACCTTGGGGTGCATCAATATAGAATGTATCTACACTTCCTGTTCAGCAGTCCTATTCTTGGAGCAGATTACACAGAAAACTGCCATTCGCTTAATAAATGTTCCAGTAAAGTTTCCGGTTGTATCATGAATGGACTATTGGGCTTCCGGTTTACTAAAACGAGCTTTGGGGGAACAGCGACCCCGCACCATTAGTGGCCTCTGCAGGAATGGCCACAAACTGAAATGCAGTGCGATCCTTCTGCAATGTAAACTGCAATCCTAGGATTCGCGGCCACTAAATTTAGTATCTGCTGATGACGCCATTGAATATCTTTAGATATATGCGCCTGAAATTCATCATCATAAAACAGAGACAATCTCACTCAGTAATATACAATGTATAATCTTCATCACATATCTCTCTTTTCTCTGAGAAACTTCGGATAATTTATCTAACATTGATAAATTATTGTTGTTGTTTTTTTATGTTAAGGTTCTTGACCAAGTGAAATGTAAGCTCACCAGGTGGCGTGATGACCTTGTGGAAACGACGGTCAAAAAACCCATAGTTCAACAAATCCTGCAGCGGACGGATAAGGTTCTGTTGTTCCTGGAGGACGTAATTTCTGGAACGAAATCTGTACAAGAATCTACTGACAGGAAATCATCAGGTAATAGCGTATAAATGTCAAAGGTAAATAAATATATGTACACATATGTATAAATGTATATAAATATAATATATGCAACATAAATTTCAACAAATTAAAATTTTTCTTATTGAATATCACTGGTAAGGCTCGTATTATGCCATCTCGAAATTATTTCTAAGTTTCTTGTTACATGTAATACTATGCAAATTTTATTTATATTTTACATTTATTTGCCCATAGCCGGATTGCTGGTGTGGATTGGTGTCAGGAAGGGCATCCGGTCGTAAAACATCTGCCAAAACCAAAACCTGTCGAATATGCTGACCCCATCTTTCATATGGGAAAACCAGCGAAGACAAACACACGTGTGTTTATTTTATTTACATTTTCACGGTGAATATTCTTCTCAACCTCTTGGTTTTATTATTTTTTTTCTTTATTGGCACATTCATTAATTAAACTTTGCCTTCATCACAGAACTTGTCCCATTATGCAACCTTCCTGTATAAGTTACTTCCTTCGTAGGTGGCATGGACAAATAATGTGACACTTTCAAGTACCTAACACGAAGTCAGAATATATTATATTCGGTCACAGGATACGATCCGTGTTCAAGGGCGAAGCTAACGATCTGGGCTCCCGAAGTGACAACGATCACTGTATGTAATCTTCTTAATCCGATCCCTAAGGATAAGCTAAATAGCAAAACAATAAGATGATTGTACCGGAGAATCGACAGAACTGCAATAAATAATGTTGGAAAATACCGAGACTTCAACAATTGTGACACGTTGATACCGTTACACCAAACAATCTAATAAAACGAAGTAAAGAACGAACGTTGAGTTTAACCTGAACTTCCCCGTGTAATATTCCTGAAATCTAACTAATTGATAACAGACAGGAATATTGTACTGATTCACGAGAAGACGTCGAAATAAATAATCAGCAGATAGAGAGAAACGAACATCTGTTACGAAGATCACGATTTCTGTGAATAAAATTATGAATTAGTAACAGGAAAACCTTACACACAAATTTATATAATGAGGATAATCACTTTTCATTTCTTACCTTTATGTTATCCTAGTATTCCTGAACACAACTATCTACGACTTTTCCAGTTTGCCAATTTACCATGTAAAAGAAGTAATAATATATGGATATTTCTCTTCATCTCAATCCTTACAATGCCTGAGAATTGATGATTGATAGTACTAACATGAACTTATCTTCTACGTGATATTGTTATTAATTTATGTTCCTTTTATAAAAAATTAAAAATGTTATTCAAATTTTCTTTTATTCAGCTAATGCTGTCAATGAATACATATATAAGTTCGGAACATTTACTTTTAAAAAAGGCTTGATTCTTTCAAGCTAAGTATTCTCACAATTTCCTTTTTTTTAGGAAAATAACGACACTTGTACATTCATGAAATACGAAAGAGAAAAATTAATAAAATGAACAACGTCTCTTTTTATAAATGTGCGCGATTAATTCACAGTTCCATTATACGTTTGCATCAATACAAATCTTTATCTCAAGGATGATTATCAATAATTATTTTCATGGGTGAGCTCACCTTACATTGATTATTCTGTATTCCAGCAAGTATATGCGAGAAAATATTTAGCTTAAAGCATTAATAATTATGCAACTTGTAATACCAATCAGATATTACACACAAAGTGAGATCTCTATTCCCTATCCACACTCCTCAGAACGATTTATTCAAATCTCTACGAAGGATTCCCGTAAGCTCCTATTGGGGGTAATAATGGCAAATCCACAAACCTCGTCACAGAACATCGTAACAATGAAACCTACCAGCCTGTCACCATGAGAAAATAATATAAAAAGACCTTCCCGGACTGGAAGTGGAATTACGAAATTAAACCTCCTCAAGATAAGATCTTTGGACCTAATACGACTCTTTTCCCCGTAACTCGTAAATAACTGGAAACATCAACACACAGTATGGTATACTAATTTAATATGTGGAGTTACGCTTATATAAACTAGCGTTTTATATTGCATCATAAAATATTGCTCATCACCTAGCGAGATTCTTTATACATGACACTCCAAAAGCAAAGTCTTACTGAGAACCTAAATTACACCGACAGAGTAAAATAATTTGGTACAAATGGATGTAAGTCACCATGAGAAAAAAAACAGTTCTATTCAATCTTTCTGTATCTTAATACATTTGACAGTACTTTTACTAAGAGACGACACTGTGATTGACACTTAAAGTACTTATTCAGACGAATAGATGCGATGTCCCCCTTCACTCACACATGTCTACTTCCTCCCTGATTAATTACATCCCTAAAACGTACATTTCTTCCATTCTCAATAAGCCTGGACCTGATCGGAATTCTCGTGCAATAAAAATTAGAGTACTCTCCATATAACCTTGGATATCTTAAATCAAAGTTGAGCCTTCGACGCTCCAAACTTGACGTTCCGTGAAAGTATTAGAAAATATAAGTTCGACGTTCGATAAATAATGTTTACTATACTCAAATAGGTTTTTGCACGAAAGCACTGCTAAGTAGCAACTTGCTAACTTTGAACATTGATTAGCAGTTAGTATTTATAACAAAACGTAGACGAAGCTTTTGCATATACTGGCTTACTTTAAAGCAAACTAATCATTAGTAAAGCTTAGGCCAACTTTTTATTCTAGAAACAAGGTGTTGACTGATAACGTCACTCACGAATCGCACTGCCAATGTTCACTTCAGTAAATGTTATACGTTACATGATCTTCCAGACGAAACCATGGCAGGTACACGGCTAGATGCCTTATTGCAAATCATATAGTCAATATAACCTGGTTTGCCCTGCACTTCTTGCGCACACTTGTCAACTGCTACTTACTCTCCCAAAAAGTATGACCTTCGTTCCACGGTGTAGTAAAGTCAGACGAGAAATTCAAAACTTCGACTTACAGGAAAAGGGAACCATCCAACGAAGTATGTTTTTCGATAAAAACCGGCTCCACACAACCTCTTTGTTCAGAAACAGAAAACATCTACCGTACTCCATATCTCACTTCTCGCTTACAAGACGATGTGGCCTTTATGTCTAATTACTCTATTCACCTCGTGAAACCGAATTACAAACACAGTATCCCTTATTGCGGCGTAGAAGAATACCGTAGATGCAACAATTGCCAATTGCATATATAATTTTTTTTCTGCAAATGGCTTCCAATACTTCAAGTGATCTGATCTCTCGAACACACCGTTCGAGATATTCGATATATTCAATATATTCGATGTGTACGATATCGCTGCTCCGCTTCGGTACGCACAACGCATCATTGCCGTTTGGCTGATTCTCATTTGGGCAACTAGGCATGACAACACTGAAATTACTAACATATATGTGTTGAATAAACTTTTAAAATTTTGCCCATTTGTCGGTTTTATAACGTAAATACTTTAGGGCTCCTATTGATACGTTATACTGGCAACATATAATTGTACGCAATGAACCCTTGTAGTAGTATTAAATGCATTTGATATGCTTTTCCAATCACTTCCGGTGCTCTCTTTAGAGGTGAAACCATACATATGACTCACTGATCTGCAAGGAATACATAAAATTAAATTTATTTTTGATTTTATATACAAATTACATTGATTGTAACATCGTAGTGCAACAGTATTTGTAGTAGTAGTAGTACGACTAAGAGCGTTGCCAAGGTTATTTTACTCACCTCGCGCCAACGGGCGGGAACTTGGGTTGGTTCGTAATAAAGTATAATAAATATCGTAATGACCAGCGTGTATAGCGAAAACGTGGACATTGTATAAACAATAACACACATGTTTATAGAACAAACATGTGGTTATGCAAGTAAACAAATAATACATACACATTGGAGCAGACGACGGTCAACTCCTCAACCTAACACCAGATGGAGCAAATAACGGAAGACAGAGAGAGCTGGAGTCAAGTAGGAGAAACAAGAGGAACCACCCCTACATTCACCTTTAAAAAGGACCTGCACAGAGCAAGAGCCATCACTTATTTCCCCTGGGTGATCAGCTACTCTCCTTCAACCGTTCGCAGTTTGGTAAGAAACTTTAACATCCTAGTACGTAGTTCGCTAAGGAACTGGTACTATCCCGCACAGGTAGTTCGCCAAGGAACTGGTGTGCACTCTCACACATAAATCCTAACTTAACCTGTACGTAGTTCGCCAAGGAATTGGTACAACCACCTGACACGTAATTCGCTAAGGAATTGGTGTCATCCGCACACGTAGTTCGCCAAGGAACTGGTGTGTACTCTTACCTTAATATTCTCCGTACGTAGTTCTCCAAGGAACTGGTACAACTTCCCGACACGCAGCTTGCTAAGGAACTGGTGTCGTCCTATTTTCCAGAACCTCTAGCTGATCACTATTAAATAAGACATCTTTAATCATTTGTACTCAAATAACTGTAAACTGTGTTCTTCGGGACGGTAATTTTGTTAACTTTGTTCTTGTATGTAAATAAAGGGTTGAGGGCTAAAAACCAATCCCGTATATCTTTGACTCTACCAAATTAAAACTGAAGGGAACATTATGTGGTGGTAGGCGTCGACTTCACATATTAAGGGTGAAGAAGACAAAAAGTGCCCAAAGAGAGCACAAAAGGAAAGCCCAAAATACCCATTATATTTAATCTTGTCAAGCGATTATATTCTATTGAATATCACTGTTTGTCAGATACAAGGTTGATATTGCTAGGTTAGGATAGGGAATCAGATTTTCAAATGTCATTTCATAAACTTCCTATAAAACACTTTTATGAGTAAATGCCAGTAAACACAAGATCTGGTGGTCGAAACACAAATTTTGAAAAAGAAAACGAAAATATCGAGAACGGCGAGATGGCAACTCCATTAAAGCCATCCTTCAATTTGCCTCACTTAACAAAGTTTTCTGGGCACATTAACGAGGACCCGGACAGATTTTTTATGTTATTCGAACATTTAGCTTCTTTACAACAGTGGGACGATACGAAGCGGAAAGAGCTATTGCCGATGTATCTTCAGGATACAGCTTTGGATTTGGTATTCCAATTAAAATCACAAAACCTTCTAGGTGAGACAACTTACGCACAATTAAAAGATAAGCTTGTCAGCCTGTGTAGACCGAGAATACCACTTTATAAGGCAGAATTGGAATTAAATGCGATGTAGCAACATATAGATGAACCTACTGACTTATTTTTTACGGAAATTACGAGCAATAAGACACAACATTCCGGACGCAACAGAGGAACAAAAAGTTCACTTTTTGTCATTAGGACTTAAAAAAGAATATTGCGTTAGAATACTACGCATCCGTGAAGGATTTACAACAACGTTTGCACGCACTTGAAGCATCAACGGACTTATTAGGGAAAAGAGAATTCATGGAAAAATCTCAAGCATTGCTAACATTAATGGATCAAGCACAACAGAGTCAGCAATCAAGAACCTCAATCAATAATCCAGTTCGGCAATCTGAGGGACAGATGGACTACCAGAGGCTATACGGCCAGTTGCAAAATAACCAAATTTCGCACATACAAAATATGAATTGGCAACAACCTTTTCCTCAAATTCAACACCAACAATCGGCAACAACACAAACTTTTCCAGCATGGACCACACAGGAACCCATAATAGACTTACGAAAAGGAGAACCAGAACCACCTGGTCAAGTATATCCCTACCAGCCGTCCTCAAGCATAAGAACTTTATTACCATGGCCCAAACCTGAGCTACCTAACGAAATACCTGTATATCAGCCAACAAATTCACTAAGTAACCAAACCAGGCCCCAACCGCCCATTCTTGCTTGGTATAGCAACCAACCAACACCCCCTGGAAAGGAACCCGTCAAGCACATTATTGACACCTCAACCTACCAAATACAAGAAGTCAGTCCTGTTCCTAGTCAGACAATTCAACCTCAAAATAATTTAGAGAGTATCACCAATAAATTGACCGAATTGTCGCTAATGGTTATTAAAAATAATGCTAGCCAAAAGCAAGACTACAGGAAAAACTGGAACAAGAAGTATTATAATAACAACAAAGGAAGCAAAAATGAAGCACCAAATAACAAAAAAGATGGTGAAAGAAATCAAAGTGGTTCTGGCACAGTTTCAGTATGTGCCGTATGTTTCAAGCCAGGACATTCTGCACAAATTTGTTGGCACCGTGAGAAGAAGGACATGGATTTGGGAAACTAAAAACCGCGTCCCGGATCCAGAACAAATTCACAAAGGTCCGCGGACGCAGAAAGAAACAAAAAAGGAGACAGCTCAACTTTCACCAAAAGGACCTGATTCAGCAATACTTTATGGTCAGTTGACAAACAACAAAAATAGGGAATTAGTAAGATATAATACCGACGAAAACAAATCTATGATCAATGTACGCATCGGTGATGAAATAATTCCTACTGTAATAGATCCAGCTAGTACAATTTCCATATGGTCTAGAACTCAAATACCAAAAAACTGTAAATTAATACCATACGTCACAAATGTCCGTGGTATTGCGGGGAGAATTGTCCAAATGAATTTTATTGCATTTATTAAATTCAAAATAGGGAACACTTCTTACATTATTTTCGTATAATTGAGCAAGAACACATCGGACCTCTCATAGGTCAAGATCTTTTAAAGAGATTACAAGCAAAGTTGGACTTGGAAGAAA
>JAGDQP010020269.1:0-25613 GCA_022664845.1 Lepisma saccharinum | reverse complement strand
GATAGGATGGTTACATCCATTACACCAATAGATGGATGACTTTGCAGTGTTTAAGAGAGGTGTTAGGATGGTTTCGTCAATGCATAGATGACGTTGCAAGTTTTTAAAAGATGTGATAGGATGGTTACATCCATTACACCAATTGATGGATGACTTTGCAGTGTTTAAGAGAGGTGGTAGAATGGTTGCGTCAATGCATAGATGACGTTGCAAGTTTTTAAAAGATGTGATAGGATGGTTACATCCATTACACCAATAGATGGATGACTTTGCAGTGTTTAAGAAAGGTGGTAGGATGGTTACGCCAATGCATAGATGACGTTGCAAGTTTTTAAAAGATGTGATATAATGGTTACATCCATTACACCAATAGATGGATGACATTGCAGTGTTTAAGAGAGGTGGTAGGATGGTTACGTCATGCATAGATGACGTTGCAGTTTTTTAAAAGATGTGATAGGATGGTTACATCCATTACACCAATAGATGGATGAGTTTGCAGTGTTTAAGAGAGGTGGTAGGATGGTTACATGGATCACTTTGCAATTTTCTATAGTAAGTATAGTTCAATTACCCATATATCCAGATTGTAGTGTATATAACTTTAATTAATTTACCCATGTCGAATATCATAAACTCTCACAGTGCCCATGCTTTCAAAGGCTAAATATGTGCTTCCATCTTCAAAATTCAGGATAATAAGATGTTGCTTGGAGTTCTATGATGAGGTGGTAACACAAGTTGGATGACCCATTGTTTTGCATCAATGCAATGCGCATGCACCGTGAACGGCGCATGGGGGGTGGGGGTGGGGGTATGGTAGATGACATATAGTAATGTACACTCAATCAAAATCTGGTCGTACTCTTTAGCAGCTCTTAAAATGTTTCAGTCCAGAAATTTATCTATGTGGCAACATCGCAACAATATGAGTGACCACTGCGCGGGTTGTAATACAATGAGTGTATTAGTGCAGTTGTGAAGAAAATAATGTTTTTATATCCAGTCGTGATGTAATTAAAAATATGCGAAGAAAAGTAATTAGTACCCTTCTTTTGTTATTGGCCATAAAATAAATTATAATACAGCGATGTTGCTACGTCCGTTGTTTCGAAGACAGTATTTTATTTTTCATATTGTTTTTGTAATTAGGGCCTACTAAAATAATGTAATTTGTTGAATAGTTTTGAAGAATGTAATGAGGATGTTTATTATCAAATACAGCAGATCAGCGGTCATGTTTTTATGGGCCACAGGATGAAAATGGTTGAGAAACGCTGGCGTAGGTGGAAAGCGAACCTATGATCCTCAGTATAGAAAGTGCACCTAGCTAATCAAGCTAATAACCATGCCAGCAATCTATTGTTATCCAACGATCCAACACATCAGCTTATTCTCATTGCTTGTAATCATTTTGCTTATTTGCGTTTCCCCCTTTTTCTGAATATGGTTATATACCATCCTATTACGATTGATTAAAACATTACATAATTGAAATTAACAGAAAAAATTGACATCTATTTCATGTAACATTTCATGATAAGTATGTGTGTGTGTGGGGGGGGGGGGGGTTAACCATAGTTGTGTCACTTTATCCAGTGTAAAGTAGAATTGAAGGCCATTTTATTCAGTATATACCCCCTTGGATCCGCGCCTGTATATATGTATATATGTCTGAGCTCCTGCGTAGCCTAGTCGGTAGCGCGCTTGACTTCAATGCGAGCAGTCCCGGGTTCGATTCCCGGTGGAGGCTCAAAAAATTTCGGTGTTGACACAGCATCGTGAGGACAATTGGGGAGCTGCTGTGAATAAAAGACAGTGGCGATCACACTGAGAGCTTCGGCTCTCCTCTCCCAACCCGTCTGGTCAGCGTGAGAAAAGTAGACCAACTTCTTCCTTCGGGGAGAGGCCTCATCCACTAGTGGATTGAATATGGCTGTGATTTATTATTATTATATAGTGTAGTCTATAATGTTTTCGCCTCCTAAAATTATAACCACAGCACGGGATTTTCGAAACAGCGAATATTTCAATATAGGTTCTCACTTCTACATTCATTGTCCAAGAAGATGATATAGTCACGGAAAAATGTATTACAGAAACAAGCATCTATGTTGTTTTTTTTTAAGCTCATAGATAGGCATTCATAGCTTGAACCTGTCATTTCCAGTCTCTTGGACATATCAAGACTTGGGCATAGCTGGGTGCCTGACCCATAAATATGAAGTAATTTAAAAAAAAAAAAAACCTAAATGTTCTGTTCCCAAAATACCATTTTGAGTGACTTTACGCCGAAGGATATTGTCTCTTAGATATGCGAGGGACTTTAAACCCCACAGCACATGTTTGGCCAATAAATAAAAGTTAAATTACTGAATAAATACTTCCAAAGAGTACGCGATAAATATAGAATCTACACGGTAGAAAGGGAGGTATATTCCCACTATTATTATTCATAGCTGGAAAATTTCAATACATGGAGTATACATTTTATATGTCAATGCTCGCCTTGGGAAGATTTCAGAATTATTGTTAACTTTCCAATTACATTTTAACTTTTTGCTACTACTACACTTTTTATCCTTATAGCGTAAAAATACAAGATTGTGCAGTGCAACGTGCACCTTTCTCTAATGTTCAAGTTTGTTTCCATTTTATAGGAATATATTATAATATTCCTTGTATTTTTTTTCATGATACCACCAAGGTGAATATGATGCATGGCACAGTGTCTCTTAGTCAAGTTGCTAAAGGGTCTCCCGGGTCCTCTTTGCCACATGTGGCTTGACATTGGCTCCTGCTGCCGCAATGCACGGTGCACCCTTTGCAACTGCTGTGAGTAGAGGTCAGCAGTGATGGTCTGATCAGGTGGAAGGAGCTCGTAATGCACCACTTGGCGACAAGTCCACCATACAGAGAGCATAACGTTTCGTGGGTGTAGAGGTGGTTTTGAGGTGTGAGGAACAGGGTCACGCGGCGACAGCCAATGTCTGGTACGCTTAGGAGTGTCATAGAGGACCCACGTGTCGTCAACAGCGAGCAAGTGATCAAATATGGGTGTGTTCAGGTATCGAATGAGCAAGGACAAACAGGGTGTCACTCGTTGTTCCTTGTTGGCTGCCGACAATGTGTGGGGTACCCACTTGCTTAACCTGTATGACTTCACTATCCGATGCAGGTGCAGTCTGACTGTTTCAGCGGAAACATGGAACCTTTCTGCAAGTTCATCTCACGGTCAACCACTGTCATCCTCGATGGCTACTTTCAGAGCCTCGTCATCCAACACATGTGGTCGTCCACTGCGAGGTTCATCAGCATGGCCCACATCTCCCGAACGGCATTTCTGGAACCAATGCCTGGCGGTGCGTTCGTTCACGGCATTTCCACCAAATGCCTGGCATATGCGGCGACTTGATATGGCAGCTGACTGACCCACTTTAAAGTCAGACAACAAACAAGCTGCTTCGATACTTCCATTTCTCTTTTACACTGGACGAGATAATGACTGCTGTGTGTGAGCACCGTGCCTGTATTACTGAAGGTCGATGGTCAGACTAACTCCCGATCGCTTGGCTGGCACGTGCGTCATTTCGTTTGAGAAATGACGTTGACTCGAACAGTAAAGTACATATTATTATGATACTCTTTGAGGTGACTCGCTTGTGAAAAATCACCAAACAGCCTTCTTCATAGGTCTAACACAGGACCAATAAGCTTTCCCAGTTTCCAATTAAAGTCTACATAAATGCCTTTATTCCAGGAACTGTTTTCGTAACATAGAAGGACTAGCGAAATGAACTTCGTTCAGCAGGAAAACCCGTGGAGTAATCGGTAGAGTGGAGGACAACAGACAAATCTGAAAGGTCGTGAGTTCGAATCGCACAGCAGACTGAAATCTTTTCTCGCTACAGACTCGATGTTGGTCTACCAACGTTTTTTTTTAAAAAACAAGGTTTTGTAGCAAGTTTTGGCATCGGTCAACTAGTAAGATTGTAACAAGTTTGCAGCCTTGCAGTGCCAGTATTGCTGCACGTTTACTGTATGGTCTGGGTTTATCTTTCGAGGTTCGGGAATATGAATGGGAGTCTAATACAGTACCTTACATAACCTAACCTTCTTGGTCAAAATAGTGACGAGTAGATAAAAAAAAAAGATCCAACCCCGATGTTTGTATTTAGTTTACCTGTCAGACATGGTAGAATGTTTTTAATTTTAGAACGACAAAGTTCCCTGTTGTTCTAGTAAATATTTTCTTTTTTTCTTACTTTCAGGTTTGATAATTTTTTAGTCCTGAAGATTCAACAGTACTTTAGCCAATTGTTGTGGTGTTGATGGAGGAGCTCTTTAACTTCTTCTAATTCAACGTATTCATTGTTTTCGGTGGTGGCGGATTTGTGACGTCTTCTTTTTGTGGATGGTGGAGGTTATGTTTTAACATCGTTTAATTTATCGTGGCAGGTGTTTTTAAGTTTATGGTGGTGGTGAAGGTCATATCATGTGGTAAGTTTGATTGTTGAAAGTAGAAAATAGTTCTGCATACACAGTGACTCTAACGAACTTGTCTTTAAGAAACTTTCCCCCCTATTTCCCAAACAAATGTAGTTAATTAAATTGTTATAAACGAGCTGGTGTGCTTTGAAGGACGGGGACGTAGAGTTTTTGGTAAAGTGGGTTCCAAACCACCGTGTTGAATGGACCCCCATGGGACTTGATCCCGTGATCATGTGTAAAAAAAAAAAAAAAATAATTGAAGGCACAAATAATATTTGGAAATTATTAAATTTACCAACATAACGAGGTACTAAAAAAAAAATAAAAGTTCGTTGTACTACTTTTATGATGCCAAATTTTAACCAGCAATAATTGGTCTTTTATTGTAACTGTATTTAAGTCTTTAATAAAGACACACCTTATAAATTTCAAAGTGCAGGTGAGGTCTGGAGCCTGGTTCTCACCTCACTCGCCTGATAGTTTTCTTTTAGGACTGTTTTGCTTTTACTCGAAAGTACCAAGCAGGTAGTAATTGTACATGCATTTTTTGTTACTGGTTTATCATAGTGCATTTGTTGTTTTGTCACCATTTTTTAAATTTTTTTTTAATTCTGTTCCCTTTGAAAGAGTTCTTATTAACAGCCATTCTTTTCTCTTCTTAACGACAATAATATTATTTCTCGAATTTTATTTTTTCTGTCCTTTTATGCTATTATTATAAAGTTTAAACAGACAGCCATTTATATCTGGTATGCGTATCTAAACGATATAATATCCATGTGAAAACAATAACGCTTTTTTTTTTTTTAACGCTAAGGTTAATGTGGAATAAATAAAACTCAGACTTTTGACAGGCCTGATTTGTACGTGAATAAAGATAAAACCTAACTGATGCGTTACAATTTGGGAGATGTAGTGGCTCCTGTTTTCAGATTTTAACTGCACAACTCTGAAGTTGTATAGTAAAATCTGAAGAAGGAAGTCTCCAACAAAACTGTAACTCTTTAGTTAGTTTCAGTATTGATTCAAGTATAAATTAGTCTTATCTGAGTTTCTTGTAGATAAAATGAGTTGTATGGGTGGTAACAGCACTATGGCTTACGCCCTTGAGTTTCGTTTGTTTAATTAAGATTTATATATGGGGGCTCAAAAAAAAAAATTTCGGTGTTGACGGGCAATTGGGGAGCTGCTGTGAATAAAATACAGTGGCGATCACAGTGATGAGAGCTTCGGCTCTCCTCTCCCAACCCGTCTGGTCAGCGTGGGAGCAGTAGACCAACTCCTCCCTTCGGGGAGAGACCTCATCCACTAGTGGTGGCTTGAATATGGCTCTGTGATTTTTATATATATATATAGGGGTTGGACAAAAAAATCTAAAACGTTTGAAAAAGTGTGAAAATCATACTTAGTATGGTGTGGGGCCTCCTTTTGCGTCCAAAACAGCTTGGATCCGACGTGGAATGGACGTATACAGCTCCTGAATCGTGGTGTGTGGAATGTTGTACCATTCTTCCTCCAAAACATGCTCCAGTTCCTTAAGGGATGATGGTAGAGGGTAATGAGACCGAACACGCCTTTCTAACACAGACCACAATGGCTCAATGATGTTCAGATCTGGTGATTGTGGGACCCAGGGGAGGTGTGATAGCTCCTGGTCATGCTCCTCAAACCATGATTGCACCGTTTTTGCAGCGTGACAGGGTGCCAAATCATCTTGGTAGATGCCATCACCATCCGGGAACAATGTGTGGGCCATGGGTAGAACCTGGTCCCCCAAAATGGCCTCATACGCCTTAGCATTCGTCATTCCATGCAGGGCTATGATGGGACCTGCAGAAAACCACAATATGACTGCCCATACTGTAACAGAACCACCCCCATGCTTTACAGTTGGGCGCAGACAGTCTGGATCATAGGCCTGCGACGGTGTTCTCCAAACGTAAACACGACCGGTTGTTGGAAACAAGGTGTAGGTCGATTCATCGGAATACATTACGTGTTTCCACTGATCAAGCGTCCACTCCTTGTGGTCCTTGCACCACTGGATACGCCGCTTCGCATTTACTTGCTGTGACCAGAGGTTTGGCGATCGCGGCCCTGCCATGAATTTTCATTTTATGAAGTTCCCGTCGCACTGTTTTTGATGAAACCGGGTTCTGTAGGCCGGAATTGAGTTCAGACGTAATTTTCATTGCAGTGGTCTGCTTTTTAGCTGCTACAATCCGTTTTAATGCCCTCCTGTCCCTATCGGACAGGATTGTCTTTCGACCACTGTTGTGCTTTGCAGACGTTGTTTGCCCATGCATTGTGTATGCCCTCGTGACATTGGACACAGTGCCTGTCGATACCCCCACAATGGTCGCCACTGTTGTCACTGAAGCTCCAACCAGACGGGTACCAACGATCATGCCTCTTTGGAAGTCTGTCAGGTCGCCCATTTTACCGCACCACGACACTCACAGGTGAACTGGGTACTGCTGACGGAAGAGGAAGGTCCACATGACACATTGAAAACAAAACACGATCGGCAACCGCAACGTGGTGTACAGTGGCGGGCCACACTTACGTGTCCTGTATATGACGTGTTTTTAGATTTTTTGTCCAACCCCTATATATATTTTTGATTCCATTTGGTTCAGGGGTTGTGTTAATATAATCAAATAAGAAGATCAATTTAATCATTAGCAAGCTTATAGTAAGAAGACAATGTAGAGAACGTACAACTAGGGACGTAATGGGGGGAATTTACGAGCATATAATTCATGCATACGGAAACCTCTTCCTGAAACATCGGTTTGTAGAGATGAGAGAAAAGGCGAGAGCTTAATGCTGTTATCTTTATCTATGTTCGATTTGTAGCGGGGGATGGTTGGGATATCCCCCTCTCTGCAAAAAAAATCATCCCTGGCTCTGTTTACGGATCTACGTCTAGCCTGGGCTATGGATGCATATCTCACTGATTTAGACTATTACAAACAAGTGATCCCAACGTCGTAGTTTTACCAAACCACACCACATTTACTTGTTCATTCATTAGTTACACTTCCTGTCCTAGAGTACTTTGGAACCGCATGTCAAAATTACTGAGGTTTTTCCATTGTTTCCGAAAGTTTCACCAGCCTAATTCCCGTATGTTACGGTTATGAACAAATTGTTTTGATGCATGTCTATAACTTTCCTTATTCCAAAAACAAGTATAACATGACGTACTTTTGTGGAAAATAGTACACCTTCCTGATATTTAGCGAAAGAAAAGTGATATTTTGCGGAGAAAGGGGGAATCACTTTTCGTTTGGGGGGGAAAAAATGGTAAGTTCAAAAATTTCACCAAGTTTGTATAGTTCCTCGTTTTGTCTCAGAAAGCGATATTTTTGAAACCCAATGAGAATTATTAACCCTAATTTTATTTTTCGTCGATAGATGTTACACACGGGAAAGACATCTCGTCAAATTTAACGGAACCTTCTCGAAAGACATGCGTCAAAAACTCTTGTTCATAGCTGTACCAAGACTAAGGTTCTGGTCGCTACTTTCTCTATCCATGACACGGAAGAATTCGCAGAACCACTCCGTCCTTTAGATTTTAGAAGGACCATTGCCGCTTGTCCTGACCATATAATATAAATAAAATTGTGGCATCAATCTTCCGAAAGAAACACAATACATTCGATGTCAGGAAATGTTGCATTTTTCTAGTGGTTAGACGATGGTTTGAAGCATGTCTTTACGAAAAAAATTACCTTCTTTTGGAGTCGAAATACTACGAAGAAGCGTTTCGCATAATTTTTTTTTTTTTTTTTCATGCTCAGGCTGGGTTTCGACCGGATGTATTCTTATCAGTTCCAGAGTCCTGTGCTATGACCAGGAATAGGCAGTATTCATTCGGTGTGTACTCAGATAAAGCGTTATAGTAGTGTCCACCGTTGACATCACGGATGCTAAGGCCTGACCAGTTTTACTACCACGTCAGCTCAGCTCTAAATGTTTAAAAATTGAAACTGAAAAACATTTTCAGCAGTTTTACAGTCTCAAGTTTTATATCTGCTTAGAGCCGGACTAATATTTTGGTCCTTGTTACGAGAGGGAGCAGTAGGTTCTCCCTTCCTAGGTTACAAACGTACACAGTTGATACTGCTCGCTGCATCAACCAATGTTTAGAATCTCATCGAGCAGCAACTGCCACACATTTTAAACAGATATAAAAGATAGTCGTATTAAATGTATTCGACATACCTGCACGTTAGTTGTCACTATTCATTCTCTTCACCTGGAACGGTATATTAGTTGGAGGGCAAATCTATTTTTTACTTCTTTGAAAGAGGAAATTATGTTTTTATATCAATTGATATAAGATTGTTTTTCAGTTTTATATATATATATATATATATATCTGGTGTAGTAAAAAGTAATCCATTATTTTTGCATGACATTGAAGGCTTGACTTACCATAGTTAGAATGATCCGATTTAGGTCACATATGCGCCGTTTTGTTCGATAACGTGTTGCCATTTGGAAGGTAATATCATGATGCCTCTCTCATAGAAGCCCTTGTCCCTATTGGCAAAACATTGAGACAGTCGATGTTCACAAGCCTCTCTTCACGCGAATTTTTCACCAGCAAACGTGTTCGCCATGGACAGGAACAGATGGTAATCACTCGGTGCCAGGTCCGGACTATAAGGTGGATGCATAAGAACCTCCCAACCAAGCTCCCGGAGCTTCTGGCGAGTCACTATCGATGTGTGTGGCCTGGCGTTGTCCTGGTGGAACACAATGCCTCTCCTATTGGCCAAAGCTGGCCGCTTCTGGGCGATTGCTGCCTTCAGACGGTCCAATTGTTGACAGTATAGTTCCGAGTTAAGGGTTTGGCCGTAGGGGAGCAGCTCATAGTAGATAATTCCCTGCCAATCCCACCAAACACACAGCAAAACCTTCCTGGCTTGCGCACCGTTTGCGCCGGCGCACCGCGCTTCGACAACGACCGTTTTTGCGTGACGTTGTCGTAAGTGATCCACTTTTCATCACCAGTCAGAAATGGGTCGCTTTTGTTGCGATTCAGAGATGGAAATTCGGTCCATGAGGTTTTTTTGCGTTAACTCGTGTGGCACTCATACATCAAGCTTCTTTTTGTATCCAGCCTTATGCAAATGGTTCCACACGGTTTTTTGTGCAATGTTTAGCTCTTGCGCAATCGAAACAGTGCTTACATGACGCTCGGACGTGACAACGTCCATGATTTTATCGACATTTTCGACACGTGGCCTTCCAGTGCGTGGTACATCTTTGACGTCAAAATTACCGGCACGGAATCGACGAAACCAAAATTGCGCGTGATTGGCTGTTACAGTATCAGGACCATAAACACTATTCACATTTGCAGCCGCCTGGCTTGCGTTTTCGCCTTTATCGAAGAAAAACTGTAAAATATAGCGTATTTTCTCTTTGCTAGTGTCCATTTTGACGCGCGCTCACACAACACTGAGTCAACTCATCACAACTATCTGAACAGTGTTTGTAGTACGCAATCTCATCGTTTGAACGCCATCTCGTTGAACCCGATCGGACTTATACAACGTGAGATACAGATCACTGAAGCCATCTATTGGCAAAATAATGGATTACTTTTTACTACAGCAGATATATGATACACGATCTCCTGCGTACCCTAGTCAGTAGCGCGCTCGACTTTAATACGAGCGGTCCCGGGTTCGATTCCCGGTGGGGGCTAAAAAAAATCCGGTGTTGACCCAGCATCGTGAGGACAATTCGGGAGTTGCTATGAATAAAAGACAGTGGCGATCACAGTTGAGAGCTTCGGCTCTCCTCTCCCAACCCGTCTGGTCAGCGTGGGAGCAGTAGACCAACTCCTCCCTTCGGGGAGAGGCCTCATCCACGAGTGGATTGAATATGGCTGTGATTTATTATATGACACACGATTGATCAATATGCCGCTTCGAAAACTTCACAGTAAATTTGCTGCAGGCCACCTATATAGTTACCTCCTCATTTAACGGAATATCTGTAAACAGATATTCTGCTTTCACAAGTAACCAGTTTCTCCATTGATATTTACGTGTTCTGCAAATAGCACTGCACTTAATGCAGGTCAGATAAGTAAACTGATAAGTTTTCCGTATATGTTTTAGTTTGCCATTCATCCTTGTAGGGACATAATTATTGAGCATTTGATATGTTGCAAAATTACATTGGTTACTTTGTTCTTGTTGTTTCTAATTTGATGTTTATTCTGTTCTTTCTCTTTTAGGTGGCGAGAGGTCTTTTACAAATACAGAGTTTGAAGGGTCTGAATATCATCAAGGTCAAGTGAAAGTCGGTGGTCAGTTGCGTCGGTGGTCAGTTGCGTCGGTGGTCAGATACGTTGGTGGTCAAATAAACTGGTGGTGAAACAAACGTCGTGGGTGTATGAAGCATGGTCGAATGGGTTTTCTGAACTTCAATTGGAGTTAGCGTACAACGATAGTGAAATGCTGTCGTTGAAGGAAAGCAGTAAAGGTATGTTGCAGTAGTGAAATGTTTATATTTCGTTTCTTCTGAATTGTATCATTGTTTTAGTATTTAGTTTTCTTAGAATTTTTAAACTGTCTATTTTTTGGGATGAAGAGAGTGGTTGAAATGGGATTTTTTTTTTTTTATTATTATAATTATTATTATTTCCTCACGCTAGGCAAATGCCGGAATAATACAGGGAACGTTTCTGGCAACGCAACGCAGCGCTTGTCGACCGAGGTCGCGCTAGACTCACCTGTCACCGCCCGTACTTTTCCCCTGACTTTGCGATTCATTCTTACTGCTGAATAGATTTTTGTATTTTTTCACGCGAATTTTACATGTACTAATCATAAGCTTGGTTCTTCGATTATGTTCGGCATGCTCTGATGTTCAAATATGTTCAAAAACTCAACGTGTGGACTAAAGTTACCGGCGAACCGCGGGTCGTTTGACGGGCATTGATTGATACGTGAATCAAGCACGAGCTCGGGCCGACAAGCGCTGCGTTGCGTTGCTAAACGCATTCCCTGTAGTTTCAAGTTGAGCCTTGGCCGGCTTCTTTCCGCTCCGGACGTCTTGATAACGCTTTTTTTCTGAAGCAAACTCCTATCTATAGCAGACGAGCCCAACATGCGGTAGTTGTCTGTACGGGTGTTCTGCTTCAGATATTTTCACATGACGACCAGAACGGCTTTGTAATCCCCTGCTCCTCTGTTCGATTGCTAAGAAACAAATAAATAAATCTTCTCTCATGATTAGAATGTCAAATTTCGGCCACTGGAATGCAATTTGGGAGATATCGATAATATAACAATCTGTGTAATGATCAAAAAGTGTGGTGATCAACACCGTTAAATGGGAAGGTGGTCAAGTAATATGTCATTCTGGGCTAGAATTTTACGGGAAATATGTTTCAGAAGTAAGTTTTTTTCCGTATGTGACGCAATGCCTTGGAAACACCCATTTCGTTTTGAAATAACGAAGGAAATGAAACTCAATTGCATACAAGTTGTTCTGTGTATAGTGGTGCCCTTTCGATATGGATTTGTGTGAATTTCTTTCGTGATTTCCATTCGCCAAAAAGTCTTTTTAAGTTTCGAAAGTTTCTATGAATATATTTAGAGATTAGTGAACTTAATTTAGATCTTGTAAGAACGGAAAGCCCTAATATTAATGTAGATTGTAAATTATCGCGCACTTTCATACACAGACCGGCTTATCCTAAACCGAAACTTGACAGATAAGTTTAGATGGTGACACGCAGAAAGTAATACAAGTCAAGTCCTGTGGAATGACCACACAAAACGTTACTTTTCTGGTCAGACATTAAATTTGTGCTTTCCGAACTACACAATCGGAGTGGCGATTCAGGTGCTTGATATCCGTAAGATGAGTAGTTTTCCTAATGCCCGTTGTAATTAATTTGAATGGAAAACATAATTAGAAGTGACCTTGATTTTTTTTTTTTCAGGTATATCGTTAACTTCCGATTTCAAAATAAAACTCCTAATATGTGACGAATTTTTCCCGAATATGACATATAATCCCTGAAGTGATGCGTTGTGTCGTAATCCTTGCATATCTGTGTGTGTGGCGGAAGCTGACAGTAGAAGCAAAGGTAATGTTGAATCTTTCTTTTTGTATTTATACTGTTTTTTTTAATGTTATTTTTTTGAAAGTGAGCATCACACCAAAACGGCTTGACCAATTAGAATAAGTTGCTATATCAGTCGCCATCTTGGATTCAAACAAAATGACCACCCCAAAAACCCATTTTCCACACCGACCGTTCGAGCTAGAGGAATGAAATTTGGAATGGTGTACCATCACGAGTAGGTAACACAATACATGGAGCAAAATTCCCCTATAGCGTGAAGCCCCCTTGAAGAGTCTGGCAAAACTCCCTAAGTTAGGGGCGCAGCCCACCACAGGAAAGCGAGTATTGGTGACAGTTCCCATGACTGTTGACAACATATTTAGTCTCAAGTATGATTTTAGAAAATAAACTAAACTATAGTCTTGTTTTTAAACGAAGTCCAGTTTTAGTCTAGCTGTAGTTTCGTAGAATGTGCTGTATTTGACGTTTCATTGCAGATGACGTAAGGTTCAAATGTTTCCAACCCGAACATGTTAGAACAAGAATCAGTAAGTCTACCTTCGTTGAACCTCCCACCCTGTTTTGTTGCCCTGACGTTAACATTTTCCAGTCCTAGCATTAGTATCACTCCAGCTAGAACCGTAGATGTAATGGTCTAAAATTGTATGACTTGTATTCCAGCCCCCACCTTCCGCAATTGTTAAGGGGCTGTAAGATGGACGATTTAATTCGTGGGAACCGTATTGTTGAATAGCTCCCTGCGCATCATCTGTTCGGAATCCATCTTGTACTCCGTTTATTTCATAATGTTGGAGTAAATTCCGAAGCACCGTCATTCTTTGAAAGTCTCACTGCCCCCATGCTGGTAAGTTTCTCAGTCATCTTGAGCACGTTTTTTGAACCGTTTCTGCTCGTTAGCCTAGACTGGAATCATTTCAATGAAATCCTTCCATAAGCGCCATTCTCTAACCGTGGAAGATAGCGGGTAAGATTCGTCATACACTTCGTTTAAATTTCAGTCGAAAAAAATACTTTAGTTTAAACATTGAAAGGCTGGGCGCCGTTCTATGGGAGACGGTAACTAGAGAACTAGTGAACATAAAGAGCGGCAAAATTTTAATTGCAGTACAGTAAAACAGGCGGGAGATGGAAGAACTGAATTAAACTTGCCAATTCTTATAACATTCTCGGGACGGAAAATAATGTTGGAGGTTCTTTAAAGTGAATGTTGCTGTGTTGAGTCATTCTCCGAAAACGGAGCTTTTTGGATAGTAATATATATCAACTATTTTAAATTGTAAAGATGTTAGGTTAGATGTTGTGTTTGTAGGAATCTTGGAGGCATTGTAGGTACATTTTGAAGGTACTCAGAGATCAGTACTGTATTATTTATTTATTCCATTTACAAAACATATAATAATTTCCATGGAGTTGACTTTTTTTTTACTTTTTTCGTTGCCATGTTCCTTACAATGAGAATGAAATTCTACAATGAAGCATGAAGAAGTGTTCAATATTTGGCTTCTCCTCATGACTATAGAAAACCGAAATTAAAATCAAATACTATGAATTCCATGGAGTTGATGATTAATTAATAAGTGAGAGACATCTGATTTTAACTGTCTATTCCACAATAAGTCGACTGTGGAAACATCTTCTATCTAGTTCCACTGAAACGAGACCAAGATGGATGCGTCCTGTCTAACGAACGCATGGAAAAATGTTGTGCACTGTTGCCAGCTTCACCCTTTTATTACAACTTTTTTGTCAGTCCATATAAGGTGATGAAAAAACGGGTTTCATGTGTTTCAGTAAATGTAATTCTCATACTAATAGGTTTATTTTCGATTTAATTACGGTTCTTGTTTCGAACTAAATTATTCTGAAGAATTATCGTTGAAAATTAACTGGAGAACTTACAACAGATACTGAAAACATGAAAGTGAAAGTGAGTTTCATTCCACGGAGTTGATATTAAGCATATTTGAGACTAAATAACATAAATATTATTAAAATATGAAAGTGGATAGCAGTTGGTCCAGGTAGAAGTAGTTAAGATAAAGATAAAATGAATTGTATGGGCGGTAACAGCACTATGGCTTACGCCTGTCCCGGGGGTAGAAGAAGTGTTTTACGAAAGAAATAGAAGCACAGAAAGTAATTTGGGGCTTATCTTTTGTGAGAAAAAATGCAATTTCACAAAATGCCCCATTTTAAGTATGTCTAAGATATTGCAGTAGGTAAACTTTATGTAGGGCGATGGATTACTGCGTGAATAAAAAATGAGGGTGAATTCTTGATACCCAAAAAAAAAGAGAACTTTATTCTTTTTAAAATCCCAACATGCGTGGTTTCGGAGCTACAGGCCCTGCTTAAAGTTACGGTGACGCTGTCAGAAATCATGTTCTGTCTCGCCAAATAATGGAGTAAGAATTTTGTCAAGGAATTAAATGGTTTAATGGAGCAAGCATGAAATTACTTGTCAAGATATGACGTCATTTTTTACGAAGCTGTTGCAACGTTAAGCGCCCTAGGCTCCCCGAAATTTTTCACTTTAACTCTTGTTTTTGTGTCAGACCTTTCTTTCTTTCTTTCTTTCTTTCTTTCTTTCTCTCTCTCTTTCTTTCTTTCTTTCTTTTTCTGTGTTACTTGTTCGCATGCTGTAAAATTTTCAAAGTCAATCCGGAACCTCCGAATCACACGAAGTCTCCGCCACCAGTGCGCACTTTTTATCACTAGGGCAGTGGAACATTCGACAGAAAGTTTTTTTGATGCACCCTATTGTGTAAGTTATTGAATACACATAATATATATAGGGTGTTTACCATATATATATATATATATATATATATATATATATATATATATATATATAGGGTAATGGTAGTACATTGAGGGGCGATTTCTTCTGACTGAAAAAAAGAACAACGAAACATTTTTTTATAAAATCAAAACCATGCGTAGTGTCAGAGTTCGAGAGAGGAAGGGTTTCATTCCGGACTGGTGAAACTGCCGGCTGGTATCTATGACCGGGGAATGTCAAGCTTGTGCTACGATTGGGCAAACGTCTGAATCGCGATAAACACTACGTAGCACAACCAACATACTTTATATTTAGCTGTGATAGTAAAATTATTTCAATGAATAAAATTGTTTTGTAAGTTAGTAAAGAGTAACTAACTCCTTGTCAGAACTTTATGTTGAGACGTTATGTTATATTCTCTGTGATTAAAAACTTTTTATAGTTTACTTGTAGTATAGCGATATATTATATTTTACTTCTAGCATATTTCGTGAATCTCGGCCTACACGAATACTTACGAACACATTTTATTTTTATTTTTTAGGCTTCTCCTGAGAAAACTTCGTAACTCAGTGCTGAAAAAAAAAAAAAAAAAAAACTAAATACACAGAGTGGACCAGCAAATCAAGGTCAAAAATTAACCAATAACGTTCTCGAGGACAAAGTTGTCAGCTTCATTTCCTTAAGCAGTACATTCCGGTATTGATTCCAGGGGAACACCTGAACGTCCGTGGGATTCTCTCTGAAGATGAAACAAGGTATATTACACGCGGGATTATTGAAGTGTTAGGCCACGTTCACAAGAAGGATTGTTGACTCATTGTTACATTATGTGCAAGAGTGCAGTTATGTGATTTTCGAATGGCTACTAAGAACTCAGTGGCGAATGGTTTGGAGAAGTAAAAGCCCAGGTCAGATATAGCATCGTTGGAATGTTTCAATTCTGTCAGCTGAAGAACATGGATGTTGGAGGTTGCGTTACAGGTACAAAATTTTTACATTATCATTTGAACTATTACAACTTGGTAATTTTGTGCGTATGTTGAATTTTACATTGATAGCAATAAGAAGCTGTTGTAGATTTTTCCAAGGCATTTGACAACGTGTATCACGGCTTTATTAACCAAACTATATTAGAATGGTATCAAAGTTGTATAATTTTGATTGTTTTTTATCGTACTTGAATAATAGAAAGCAGATAGTACAAATCTCTCTGGGACTCTTGGTGATATACGAGGGGATATCCAAATGTTTTAATTATCACCCGGAAGTTATTGAGCTATCTGTATGAAATTTTGCCAGTGTATTTAGTGGTCCTTATGTACATTACGGGGGGAAACTGAACTCTTTGTCCTTTCGTTTCTTTGCACGTTGTATTAGATGTCAGTAATCTGCACGATGGAGAAAATTGAAACTCGCAGCGAGATAGAGTTCCTGGATTTGAAGTTGAACCGTGCCCGGCAAGTTCATGATGAAATGATGGCTGTTTATGGAAATGATAGTCTATCATATGACACTGTTGTGAGGTAGAAAAGGAATTTTCAAACTGACCACATGTCCCTCACAGGCGATCCAAGAAGTGGAAGACCATCACTCAGGGACGATTCTGCCAGTGAAGAAGGCGGGGGACTTGATCCTATTAGACCGACGAGCAACCATCCAAATAATCTTGAACGAGACTGGTCTTAGTTACAGCAGTGTGTGGAAAATGATTCACGACCAACTACTCATGTCTAGGGTGACTGCACCGTGTATTCACCAAAGGTGTCGTTTCCATACGGACAATGCACCAGCCTAGTGAAGTTGCGGTTGAGAAATCAAGGTACTATGGCATTGAAATCTTGCAGTATTTTTCTCCCGGTCTCGTCATAAGTAGCTTTTTGTTGTTCTTAGAGATGCCGGCGATTTAACGACAAAATGACGTCATTCTAGTGTTTGCCCTTTGTGTACCACATTGTAGAATATACTACCTGATTTTTATTGCATATTTCTACAGCATAGTAAAATGTAACGGAACGGGAAAATTAGTTAATATATGAACAATTTTCTCGACATATCTCCATAACAAATATTTTATTAGGATTAGAAATACATGTGGACTGGACATGGAATGCATCAAATTATTAACGAGACGAATCACGGAAAGAAATGGATCTGAAACTAGAATTTAAAGGAAAAAAATGATCAACTCGTACAGCAACCCCCTAAAGGAGTCCATAAAAAAATATACGTACATTCACACATAATAGATTAAGGCGTGGCGAGCTAGAATTTTCTTTACATTTAATGTGAGTTGGAAAAAAAAACAAAAAAAAAACAAGTGTCTTTGAAGAAACTTTTCCAAATAATTCATCGAAGTGTACTTAAGTGGTGTCACTTTTTACGTTTCACATAATTTCTTTGTTGTTTAGTTCTTGTTTGTTGCATGTACTTGGTGAATTTCAATATTTACATAGTTAAAAATGTCCTCTTCCGCCAAAGATAACAGAAAAACTTCGAAATCTGTTCCTAAGAACAATTCTGGTGGAAAGGACAGCACTCCTCATCAAAATGATAGTCGATTATTGAATGGAAGTAAAAATGAGGAAAGTAGCGATGATAAGGAAACTCCACATAAAAAAGTTCAAAACCAGTTCTACCAGATAATTCAAAAGTTAGTGAAGAAACAAAAACTCATCAGAAAGGCTCTCAATATGGTTCTATAAACGATAAAGAATGTGATGGTAGTCGCAACAAAAATTGTAACTTACCTCCAGTTAATGACACTAAAACGATTTTAGCTCATTCTAAGGCCGATGACAATTTTGAATAATCCTAACTTGGGTAGTGGTAAGGTTCAGGTGACTGACCCACCTGAAGATAACGTAGTGAATCAAGATATAGGTATAGTACAAATGAACTCTTATGGTAAAGACAAGACTGCAACGTCGAATGATCAAGGTGACATTACCATTAACTGACAACAATCAGAATCAACATATGGACATCTCTATTAATAAGTTCAATAATGATACAGCACAAAGTGTGGAAGAAATTTCTAATGTAAACGCTAATCAGGTTAGATCAGGTTTGCAACTCCCCTATAATTAAAACAAATCCAAGTGGTTATAGTAATTGCCGCCGGAATTAATGCCAATATCACAGGAAAAAGTAAAATGAACGTGTCCAAACAACGAAGAAAATTAAACGTAAAGCAATTATGGAAAAGAACCAACTTAAACTGATTTTTCCCAATGTTAGTTCAGCCAAATTTCATTCGTCAATAATCAAGCACTATTGCAATTGTTAGATTACTCAGTAAGAGTACCACAATCACTGGTATATAAACATGGTTTGGTGTTTCCGGTAGACCTGGATTGAACAGAGGAAGAAATACTTGAAGGTATAGACCCTCATTACAAGGTTATCCGTGCTATTCGCATGACTATAGCAATTCACCAAGCAGACAAAAGTATATGAAGAGTGCCTACCAAATTAGTACACCTAATATTTCAAACTAGCTGATTGCCTTCTCATGGAATCATACACCTAAACGTTTACCTGTCTCTCTCCAAAAGTAAGATCAGTTATTCAGTTCTGAATGTAGTCAATCTAGAGATTCTCATGCTTCACCTTGTTTGAACGATAAACACTGTATCAATTGTAAACTAACCCGCCCTTCGACTGATCCTAAATGTCCATACAGAGTGTATAGAAGGGAACTTGAGCGAGAAGTTTCGCATTTTGGCATATCGTACTCGGAAGCTACTGACAAAATTATCCGAAATTACCCTCAGCTATTACATATTATAACCAAAGGGACTTGAGCAAATCTATCTAATATTACTAATAATTCTCACGTATCATCAGCTAATATAGATATAGGTCATTTTTAATCACCCCTTCCCTCGGCTGGTATCATTTTCTTAACAAGTTTTACCCCTTTGTATTGATTTCTTCTAGAGGAAAACTGTTAAATATATCTTCCGAATTTACTGCGTATATTCACGTTCTGTTTCTAAACTCGCGTGTGGTGTGGTACGCTTCGCTGTACTGTAGCTGTTTGCTTTTGCTTCGGATTTATTGCTTAACCATCCCTGTGTGGGTTTTCGTTCATTATCAAGGTTATAGAGTATTCATGATTACTAATTTGCTAATCTTTCGCGCCTATTTGAGATTTTTGAGTTTGACATCTGCTTTTCATGCTGCGATTTTTTTAATAGTCTTACTTCGAATTTCATTGGTTTGGTCCTTTGCGCGGTGCATAACTGATCATTTTTTTTTAAAAAAAAAAACACTAAATGATGGTCGGTGTCTTATCCCGTTCCTGTGTAAATCAGGGTTTACCAAAATGGGCCTACTTGATATATTCCTAAGCCTAATAACATTTTGATTGAGGTTTTTTTTTTTTACTTTCTTTCTTAATGACAATACTTTTTGTTTGACATCATCACAACAGTTTTTAGAATTTAGAGAAGCTTTCCCAAAACTATCCAATGTAGAAGCAGATTTAGTACTAATTCCTACATTACTATGAGTGGTAACTTGGGTAGAAGTTCTTTTCTTAGGGGATTCCCTCTTTTTAATCTCTGTTAAAGTACTTTGGTAAGTTAGGGAAAATATGAGGTGACCGATTTAGGTTTCAGACGCCAATTTTTACGGGAAAAATTACCTTTTCTTCCGTATATTACAAATTCATCGTATTTGACAAACTCTTCGGAGAAATGCATGTCACAAACACGAGAGGCTCATGTTAGTTTTTTTGTCTTTTCTTGGAATAGTTCTTTCCCAGTTGAGAAACACTTTTTTGTCCTCAGGAGGAAGAAAGAAATACCTCTTACCGTAAGAATGTCCGACCTGCAGCCTGGTACAAAACACGTCGGCATTGTTGGTAAACTTTATTTTTATATGGGCTAGTCTAGGAACTTTGGACTTCGGCCCGTCACGATTCGCCCATTTACAGCCAGTTAAAATCCACACCTATGCCCCTGCCGGGACCTTCGAGTCGATGGCCTACCGCCGCAGACCGCTCGAGCACCCGGCCGGCGGCATTGTTGAAGAAACCACAGGAATGCAATAAAACAGTAAAGGCATCGAACTACGCTAAAATGTTAAAAAAAAACACACACACAAAACGCTATACTAATAGAAACTATAAAGTGTATCAATACTTTTGAAATACAGTGTTGATCACTTTCGCGTTTTGTAGCTACAAGATAACATTACGTTCAAATCAAGAATCCCGGCCAAAACGACAGCAGCGCTCAAGTTTCCTCTCTGTGCCGTTGCGTCCTCCCACGCTAAGAAGCACGTGATTTTTTGAACCCTGTCGCTAGGTGACTCTTGCTACTACTTTTTTTTTAGTCACTGGTTCTTTTCAGTAGTAGTCCACCAGCGCCACCAAACGACACGGGGTACAAAACCACGTGCTTCTTAACGCAGACGAAAATAGGTACGCGGGATAAGTCTTTATCTTGTCTATACTTACAAGGCGACAACAGCCAGCGATATATCGAACGTGAGGAAAAGTAACTCGCATCATGTCTTCACTTAAAAAAAAGATGGCCGCGGTATCGATAAATAAATTTATCAAAATCTTATTACTCGATTATATCGAGTTATACTTGGATTGTGTTATTACGGAAGATGCGTGTGTTCGCACATTAGCACTATTTAGTATGCTAGATTACACCATTTTAAAATTTTAAGATTACAGTAGATACCTTCACTCTTAAGCTCATAATTAATATTTTTGTTTTTCTTTGTTTCTTTTCTTTCGAACAGTGCGAAGGAAGATAAGATCTAACACCTTTTAGCCAGGAAGGACGACATCATGTTCCTTCAGGGATAATAGTGACTGCTAGAAAGTGTTACGAAGTAACGAACTTTTTATAAGCAGGACGCTTATTTAGTGATCTCTGTCACTAGGTTTTAGTGTTAAACACTATTTAAAAAAAAAAAAAAAAAAAAAAAAAAACACATTTTGCACGTTAGTTGTGAAGATTTGGTCCTTAAGTAGTGAAGTAGTGTGGTGAAATCGTCAAAATTGAAATCCAGTGTGTTGTATAGTGCTGAAAGTGTCCTGACAGTATATAACTTCAAAAAAGAGCATCGAATCCTGAGAAAGCGAAAATTGTGAAAAAGAAGTGATTGTTACTCTTTTTTTGATATAATTTTACCGTATTTCTTTCTTTCATGTACATAATCCAAATCTGCACGCGTAATATACAGGTTTTGATGCATACTTGTGGCCTTTCTCTTAATTTGTAATTTTCCAAATTAATAAAAATTTCTGTTTATATGTGATTTGAATGTTTCTGATTTTTATGTACTTAGGACGTTTTAAGTAGTCGGTTGCATTTCTTGTCAGTCAAGTTTTTGTGTACTGATTTTTTTTTTTTTTTTTTTTTCAGTGTTCGATTTGAAGTGGGAATAGTTGGGATTTCACCCACCCACCCCTCTCTGCAAAAAAATCTTTCCTGGCTGTATTTTCCGAAATATTCCCCAAGCCTGGGATATGAACGGATATAAAATACGATTTCCCACGTTTTGAGAAAAAATTTTCCCCCTGTCTGGAAATTGTACAAATCGAACACTGGATCTTTTATATATATATATATATATATATGCCAATATTATAAGCAGATACGTAATTTTGAGATACTTACAAATGGTGCATAAGGAGAGATGTCTTCACCACCAGATGTCAGCACGAGAAAAATGAAACTAGAATTTCCATATTTGTTGTATTTTTTTTACCTGTCACGAGGTAGATACATTAATTTTTGCACTAAATTATTGAAAGAAATTTCAAGCATAAGATTGAAATAATCTGAAATACTTACAACTTTCGACTAACGTCTGTGTACTGTATTACACTTAACAATGCTGATATTGTTTCAGATCTGAAACTTCCTTGAAGAGAAGGGAAACGAGTGAATAAAAATGTTTTTACGAGGATAAACTTATTCTAACCGATTATTTAGACTAGTCAAAAATTGTTCACTTGCGTCTCCTCCACTTACTCCCCCCTCCCTCCCCCTCTCAGGAATTTTCAGATCTCAAATGGAACGTCCGCCTTCGTAAGTGATGATGATGATGTCCGGACCAGCGGTTCCCAAACTACTCCGCGAAGGAACCCAAAGTGCTTCACGAAGAGAAACCAGTATTTAAGAATTTATCTGGCCTCAAATTGTGTGAATAGGTAAGTATTTGGTACATTATTTAACTGTTTGGAATAATTTTAAGTAATTTAAACCAATTATATGTCCTCGAATGAAAGGAGTGAAATAATTAATTAATCACAACGAACCTAATTTGCTCAAATCAGAGTTCAAATACGATTAGGTTTAATTCATAAAATTTTTACAGCAGCTCAGTCGAAGTCGTGGTCCTGAGTGCACATATCTTCATAATTTATTAAATAAGAAACATTCCATTCTACCATTCTGCTATGATAACGATAGATATACAAAAGGCAACTCAAAAATCAGTGGTGAAAATGTTTGCTAAAGCAGTTCTTGTGTTCACAAAAGGCGACATTGGCCTAACTAAAGGGGGCTCAATGCGGGAGGGCCTTAGGTTCAAAAGGGGGCGTACATACGAAGTTTAGTTTCGAAGTCCAGTAACTTGCCTTTTTTTACATCGTTTAGTTATTTTTATTTCCGACATAAAGAAAAAACGTGTATACAAATTTTTAAATCTATTCGATCAATTGAAATACGTCTTTTAGTTATTTACTTTGCCGCAAACAGTCTCTCCTAACACATAAGATTAAGGCCAGGTTATTGAAGGTTAATGCCTTTTATTCACGGTTTGAGCGCGAAAATAAAACCTGGCCTTAACCTTCAATAACTCTAAGCTCCCCTTTTCCTCTGCATTTTCAACACATTTCGACCCACGATCCCACCTTGTACTTACACGCTATACAGTTATTATTATTTCAAGTTCCGGATATCAACGCGCTACAGCAGTCAGTTGTTCTCCAGTTTTGATGTTTTGTCCGCTACGTGTCGCCACTGTCTCTTCAAACTTGTACTTTGTGAACACGTGAACTTCGCTGTGTTCCCTTCTACTTGAAAAAGTGTGAATACACGAAATATAGTGACTTTTTTTGTGTGTACATGTGAAAATGTGTGATCTAGTGCGTTAGTAAGCTGTAAGTAAACCTTTTTTCTCCTTCGTGTCTAAAATTTACCTTATATATATATCCACCGAGCTCCTGCGTAGCCTAGTCGGTAGCGCGCTCGACTTCAGTGCGAGCGATCCCGGGTTCGATTCCCGGTAGGGGCTAAAAAAATTCGGTGTTGACCCAGCACCGCGAGGACAACTGGGGAGCTGCTGTCAATAAAAGACAGTGGCGATCACAGTGAGAGCTTCGGCTCTCCTCTCCCAACCCGTCTGGTCAGCGTGGGAGCAGTAGACCAATTCCTCCCTTCGGGGAGAGGCCTCATCCACCATCCATCTTGGCAGCTAAAATAAGTTTTTTTGATGAGTTGGCAGTCGATGAACGAATACAATGTCCAGAACAAAATTTCGTAGTATTTGTTTTTTAAAAAGCGTGTAGACATTGTTATTAACCAACTGGTAGTGCGCTATGAGACCATGAATGATGTAACATACAAGTTCTCAGTACTCCAGCCACGTGTACTCTGCAGCTTACAAGCAAACATACTGATGGGGCAGAAAAACAATTCTAAATTTCTTTCTTCCATCATGGTCAGAATGTGTGCACATGCAAATTTTGGTAACTCGAGTGCAATTACTTTGGGAGATATTGATGATATAATACAGTAAATCCTCGTTAACACGAATTCCAAGGGACTGAAAAATCAGGAGTTCGTGTTAAAAAAATTCGTGTTAACCGGGGATCCAAATTTTATTATTCGAATACATTTTCTCCATACATACGCACTACAGTATACAGACTATACATATCACTACAGTATATTATGTATGTCATAGAAAACACTAGAGATGGTATCGAGACGAGACTGAGTAGTCTCGTCTCGATTTCGAAAAGCACGTCTCGGTTCCAAATTGGAGACGAGACCAAGACTATTATCCGTCTTGATACCATCCACAGAATGGTATCGAGACGAGACTGAGACAGTTTCGGTTTCGTCTCGATTTCGAAAAGCACGGCTCGGTCTCAAATTCGAGACGAGATCGAGACTAGTTTCGGTCTCGGTACTATCCTCTGAAAAGTGAAAACACTACAGTAAGTTTATTATCCTATCTTCGAAGATAAAAAAAAAGTTTACATTGCTACTACGTCTATCAATCCTCTTTATAACATCAGTTTGCAACAACACAGAAAATTCACTTGAGGATAAAAGGTTTTACATTTCAATAATACTGTAACCAGGGTGCAAATTACGGGGGAAGAGGTACTTTCAACGGACCAGCTGCTACATAGTTGCTCAGCAGCTCTTTACAATTTCGTCTTAGAATGGCACTGAACGCAAAGTGCTAACATGTAGCGTAGCTATTGCCATGTTTTCCAGCCTGCAGTAGCCGTAGTGCACTTTGCGCTCAGTTACATTCAAAGGCAAAATTAAAAAGAGCTACAAGTAGCAGTTCAGGCCATCGTATGCTCCCATTCTCGGGTAATTCAAACCCTGACTTTAACTGTATTGCAGCTTGAAAAAAATGTGGTGAAAAATTCCTGGATATTCCGCTGTCGCAGACGGGAACGAAAATGTCTGGTAACCTCACGGCCAACTGTACTCATGGCTTCCGTAAAATTCGCGGTCACTTCGGATGTTGCACCAAAACGTTCTAAAGTTTCCAAAACGTGTAACACATCCTGGCGGGTAGGAGGAATGATATTGTCCTCCTCACTTTCTTCTGATGACATTTCTTGCACCTCAGACACAACTGCTTGTACACCAGACTCCACTGGAGCACACACGGCAACATCATCGTCTGCACTAACAAACTCTTCAAAACTAACTCAAGGGTTTGCAACATCTTGTAGAGTATTCCATTCGTCATTTAAAATACTGTCGTTGTTACCCTCTAAATCGTCAACAGGATTAGCGTCTGCATATCTCCAGGCTCTTGTAAAACAGTTCTGTATGTTTTGCGATGACACGGATTCCCAAGATGCGGCGATAGCTTTCACTGCATCAAGCACACTCCAAGTTGGCGTTTCCATATCCTTTTCAGCAGCGCGAATTGCAGCTCTCACAAGTCGCTTTCGATAGGACCTCTTCATAAGGGCAATGATGC
>JAGDQP010020268.1:0-33561 GCA_022664845.1 Lepisma saccharinum | reverse complement strand
GTTTCTAAATCTCAGATGAAACGCCATGTTGTTGTGCAACAGCATAAACGACGTAAATTAAATCCTGTTGAGAGAAAACAATATATGACAGTTCCCTATGGATTTCGGGGTTAAGAACAAAACGTGGAAGGAAACATGTTTATTTTTTATTGGAATACTTGTTTATTCTCTACATTTAACATTGGTGGTCATAGTAAACGAGTCATAACCATTACAATATTTGTGTACAAAAATACCATTAGCTATGTATCTTAAGGGGGTGGACAATGTAGTTAGTCATATGTTCGGTATCTGTAGCGGCACATTTTGGTTCCTGCAGGTAACAAACAAAAAGTTTTGTAACAATGTTTATCTGAATCTTCGAAAAACATAACAAAAGAGTTTGCATGTGGTGGTGGTGGTTCTCACGTGGCTTACTGTCACTCAGCACTGTAGGGGGGATGCACTACACTATTTTGTTTATATGAACTTTGTATCCTGTTTGTTATGCAACAGGGTGTTGCACTATGGTAATTGCAATGTCAAGGGATCTATGTTGATCTTGATATGTATACCTTCTTGTAACTGTTTGTCACTAAAACTTGTATACTGTACGTCAAGCACTGTATTTGTTTATTATGCAATAACGATTTTTTCTTTAATTACAATCGTTGTGTTTCATTTCTTAATCCTGATCCTTCCCTTGAAAGTAAAGCTCCGTGTTGATAGTCCTTTATCCACAGCACATCGTAAATTGCCTGGACATCATTGTCATTAGCAATCATCCCTATATAGGTACGTATAAAGTGTTCTGTGGTGATGGTTTGCTCAGGATGCATAGCAACAAGTATATTGTAAACGGAATGATATGTATCAAAAAACGCTAACGTCAGCAAAATTTCCTTTCGTACGTCATCTGCTGAACGGTTGGTACAAGCATGTTCCTCATCACCATCTTCCAGTGGAATACCTGCATAACAATACATGCATGCCACAAAACAGGGAGGCATCCATTTATCAAGGGCCTGTAGAACGCAATTGACACTTACGTGTGTGTTTGAACAAGTACAAGTCGCCATGGTGCTATGGAACTGAGTTCAGTACCTGTCGCCGACGTTGCTTTATAGCCATTACCAGCCAATCAACAAGCTCCATTGCACTTTGTGTTTTAGTATTAACCAATGAGATTACAATAAACATTAATCATTTGCGAACGTGTGGTACACCCTGGACTACGTGGTGAACATCATTTGCATACGGCAACTTTGTATTCGTAGCTATCGATTAAAATAGTTACGTCAGCAAACCATGTTGCTAACTCCAACATTTGTCGTACTTTTAATCTTCATCGAAAGTGACAAGCGTTATTGTCTTATGTTGATTAAAAAACTTAATTTTGCTACTATGCACTCATTTTACACAAGTGCTATCCGCTTCCCTGCACGACCAATTACAAATCTATATGCGTGATTAATTACCAAATGCTAAATCCATATCTGTGCTTATTATAATAACTTTCCAATGACCAGATTTAAATTAGTATCTGTTTGTCAAATCGACTATTAGCTATTCATATACGTGGTACAATATTACTTTTTGCATCTGTCTGTGTATTAAAGACACCCGACTTATCATTAGCTCATATCTCTGACATTTATTTTGAATATGTATATACGGAAATGTCCACTATTGCTGGCTATTAGTGTGTTCAATTGTTTATTCTACCATTACATAGGTGGACTATTTTGATTAATCAGATACCTCGTTGAAGATACCAATGCTGTCGTAGCTTTAGTACTGATGCATAATAAACCTATTGCCGTTGCACAACTCTGGTAATGCCCACTTGCTCATCTACGGAATGATTAATATTCGTAATTTACCTTGGAACTTTTAATTACTCTAATTCAAAAGTAACATTCTCAACCGAGAGATGCTCATGCAGCGTAAACTCTACTAAACCGCATTTCCTATATGTCCGCTATGATTTCCCCATTTTGCAGTGTACAGAAATCCCTTGCTTACACCAATACTTAAGCATGCTATACCTTGTAACGTATATGACCCATCTACAATGATCCTTCACCATGTTGGACACATGTAACCAGCACATCGAATACGGCCATATTCCCTTAAGGAGGCTTTATTTTTTTATTTCTATATACATTCTCGCTTGACATATTACACTTGCTTCGTAAAACAAAAGATACAAGCATTGGCGTATTCGTTTCCCTTGTGTCAGTTTCCTATGGCCGACTTGCGCGTTTTTAGCAGGAGTTGCTAGCTGACAGTACACCTAAGAACGTTTATTCTTAGTTATTCAAATATCCATGCTTTCAGTGTTGCCGTCGGTTCATCAACTAGAAAGATACATCCATTGTCTTTCATGCACATTTTAATGTCTGGTGAACCGCTTGGAACGTTTAGCTACGAAGGTTGGACACCGCGCAGTATGATCGAACACGTTTCTCTACATTTGTGCTTTACTATTCCTATTAGGCTGGTAAGAAATAAAATTACATTCCATTCTACAGTCATCCCTTTAACAAGGATTTTATTTTCCCGTAGTGTACATGTCAAATTGCATTATACGCATTGTCCTATATTCTGATGACTGTGATCGCACTTTTCTATAAAGTTGACATTAGTTATCTACCCGCTCAACCATTGCTACAGCATTCCCCCGCATAATAGCGTATTCAGGAATTTTCAGCATTAACAGCCAGAGGGTGCTACAACCATTAAACTTTTTATTCATACAGCAAAATA
The DNA here is from genome assembly GCA_022664845.1 of Lepisma saccharinum. Lineage (NCBI taxonomy): Eukaryota > Metazoa > Arthropoda > Insecta > Zygentoma > Lepismatidae > Lepisma > Lepisma saccharinum. The sequence continues at coordinate 30,813 of JAGDQP010020268.1, read as the reverse complement.
ATATTTTATATTATTACCAATACTATTTTTATATTGATCAACTACCTTTCACAATTCCGGAAATTGTAACAATTTATCTAAAGACCCTGACCCGTCAGGTACTGTTTAACTAATTATTATTTTATATTTGTAGCGTGGTCAACGTTTAACGATCATTCACAATCATATGATTACACCAGCCAATTCCGTATGACCACTAACGTTGGTACTTGTTTCCGCTATTCTTATAGAGCTAGTACTATTCAACACGTTTATTCCATTAAAAGTATTATCCCTCTGCGTAAACTAGACTGCTTGTACAACGCCCCCAGTCTATGCACGAAAAATGTTCAACGCATGGCTACATACCCACGGGGACTGGCAAGCATCTTGCATATACACACGATCGCGTTGCTTGACTGCAATGCCATGAATACGCTAAGATCCTCCAGCCAGAACGAACCAACGAATGAAGGCGGAAATTGACGATCTTGACCGAAATTAATATACTATATATTACTCCGACAAACATTATCCCTTCTCTTAACATGTCCGATCATCAATATATATTTATTTTCTTCCTTTTTTTTGGGTAACATACGTTCATGAACATCATTCATCTTATTCAGGCTTCAATACTTGCTCTGACACATCCCTTGTCACTGGACAGACTGTTACGACCCCCTTTATTCTTCAGCCTCAAAGTAACCGCCATTCTCCCATTCTTTATCTTTTTCTTTTTAGAAAAACTGTCAACTTTAGTGTTGTAGTCTTCTTCCAAAAAATGACAAACGACTGCGCTTCCCCCACTACGTAACACAGTCCTTCACAAAACCATCCATCAACGTATTATCCGTCAGCGCTGTCACCTACTCATACTCTTTTACAAAGCACCCTCCCAAGATCATTAATCTCTCCATTGTGTACCATAATCCTACATGACAGGTGAACATGGTCGTTCTCCAAACAATAGAGGCGGTAGTACAAAGGGTACCCATAAGGTGGGCCACCCTCTACTGTAGTCACAATGAAGGAATAAAAAGTAAAGTAATACCTGACTTATCAATGACGTGGCCTACGTGAATGATACGGCACAATTCCGGAAAAGCGATATAAAAGAAAATAAATAAAGAATGACAACTCATTACTCGCGTAAAGAAAAAGCACTTTGAAAAGAAACATGTAACCAATGAGTAAAAAAAAAATTGATGGAAGAGGAAAAGATATTAAAAAAGGTCGAATGAAAACTAACAAAAGAATTTGGGAGCGAAAACTAATCCTGGTACCTGCTTTTGTTCGCATCATCCATCCCCTTTTCTTTTCTTTTCCTTTGAACGGACTCAAAAGCTTTAACTCATTCGTTTGCTCTTTAAAGCTCTCTCTCTCTCTCTCTCTCTCTCTCTCAAACATAATAGTAAGAAATTCTTTAACACAAGGCAGATGACATCTACAAAGCTAAAAGTGGAAGTAAATAAGCCTTCGGAGGACAGTCATTCCCTCTTTGCGTCTCTCTGCTAAGATGAAAGTTAAAATTCGTCTTCTTCGTAAAATCTCATAGAAAAGGATAAATTGACAAGAACAATATGTGAAATTACCATAGCAATAAAGGAATATGAATGTACGTTTGTCGTTAAGCAAAAAGCAAAGAAACCATAAGAAATGACCTACAACTAAACACGGAACCAAAAGAGGAAAAGGGGGAAGTGGGGTAAGGAAAAAATATCAGAACATCTCCAATACGTAAAATAAATAAATAAAAGTGATCATTGCTAAAATAGTAGCATTTAAATGTCTTCGCTCTGAAAAGCCGGGGGGGGGGGGTTGCCAATGTCACCAGCAAGGAATAATCGTAGCATACAGACTTGTAACAAGGCGCTGTGTAATACACTATCATGAAATTGCTAATATGTCCTAACACATAAGCTACAATACTAAACTCGTATATTACCGATCATTAGGAGATGAAAATCATGTAGTATTACAAAACGTATACACAATTAATAGATCTGATCATTAGTATGTTATTGTACAAACACAATGGGGAAACAGCACACAGATACGGATCAACTACATATAAGATAAAAAATAGTTAAATACTTGCACAATTGGTAGAAAAAGTCCTTGGATTGTAGCTTAAACCAAAAAGGGGGAAAAGAAGGTAAACATAGCGTAATAACGCAAGTAACGCGTGAGCGGAGGTATGAAAAAATACCCTAAGGTACCTAGTAGTTTCTTCTTTCCATTTAGCGACTATAGAAAAAACAACCCAAAGTCGACTACCCTGCCAGAGGTTCGCCAACGGTTCCCTCGCAGTTTCACCAGACAAATGCCTCAATAGTGCAGTAACAAAGGCTACGGCCGTTACCTTCACCAGCCCTTTACGTATGTTGCTCTCTAGATATCTATAGTGATGTCTCATAAGTGAAACATGGATGTTGGGTAGGGGAGCTTTCACGCTGAGGTTTCCCAATGTTTGAAAGGCAGATTCACCGGGCGAATGCCCAGAGATAACCTTAAGTTAGAGTCCTGGCCTCTACCGTCCTTTTTTTTGTGTGGTATGTTATGTACATGTTATCTACTGAACTAGTATCGCCGAGACCTTTCGAACGACACCTCAACCACGTTACGAGTCCTAGTAGTTCCTAAGTTATAAATTCCCCCTTCATTTCCAGTACCGCTCCTGCAATGTGTATGATCTATACGAGTTTAAACTTGTATCGTCGAGACCCTTACAACGACACCTCAGCCACTTTCACAGCCCTAGTATTATTTTGTCTTCAAAATTTCCCCCGAAACTCGAGACCTGTCACTATGATCTGGATGAATGATACAGGTTTGAACTTGTCTCGCCGAAACCTTTCCAACAAAACCTCAACCACCTTCTTAGACCTCGTAGATGACCTGAGTTGAAAGTTATCGACGGACAGAGCGGTTGTATAATGAAACCTGGACTAAAATGGTTTTTGAATTTAAACAAAAGAAAAGCGAGTTTTGAACAACAAGTTACGTTTAATAAAGAAAACAACCGTATTTGGAAAATAAAATAACATATTTCGGTTTTCTAAATATGGGGTCCTTTGTCCATCCGAAAAACTGGTCCTTCCCCGGTGACACTATGCCTCTTAGTTAATTTGTAACTGATACACCTAGAAATGCTTCAAATTAAAACACATCTGGGGCCCTGTGACCAAGGAAAAGTTTGTCTTGTTTTGGATGGTTGAACTGTATTTATTTTCCTGGATTTAAATTTTACAAGTAAATATAGTTAATTCTTATTGACATAAGAGTGAGAAAAATACAAAAGTGCTTTTTTCTTTTCTTTTTGACTGCTGAACGAAAATATTACATATGATGCAGAAATACATTTGTAAAAAAAAAAGTACGAATATTTTGAAATGCTAAAATTATCTTAATAAGTAAATATATTTCACTTCCAACTCTGTCACAAAACTTAAAAAGCATGCTACTTTAACAACAAGAAGCAGAACTGCATCCATTTCTTACAATAAAAAAAAAATGCAAGGACTTTTTACATAATTTTACAATACAACTTAAACTATGCTTTTCCACATTGGTGATAACGGAGAACTCTCGTCAGTGTTTGTCTCGTGTTCACTAGGTTCAAAATAATCGGCATCACCACTTCTATCATCAATGCCACTTACAAAATCTTCCTGTAAAGTTTCGCGGATTTGTTCCTCATCCATTGTTTATGAAAGCAGAAAAAAATGCAAAAGGTAAAAAAAAAATCTGAGAAGAAAATAATTACGATTGAAGACACACCTGGGTCCTGAGGACCCGTTGATACTAATTGCACGGAAATAACTGTTGAAGCACAACCACCTGCAACACCGACTGAAAGCGTACTGAGGCTGAAGAAGGTACCGTACGTAGACGCTCAGTTCAGTGTTCCCATTTTACGCTTAAGGCTCAATCCAAGTGGATTTTCCCGACTTTTTCGTTTTACGTCAATTAGTCAAATTTCAGTAGAGGAGAACAGAAATTAACTTTCACGGACCAAAGTTCGTTTCTTCCTTCAATAATGAGTACAATTACTTTTAATAAAATATTAATAGTAAACTCAGGATTTTTTGTTGACACTTTTGAGACAGAATAATGTCCCAAAAGTGTCTGCACACAATCCTGCAGTTACCACTAGCATTTAATATATACTAATTGTACTCACCCTTGAAGGAAGAAACGAACTTTGGTCTCTGAAAGTTAATTTCTGTTTTCCTCTACTGAAATTTGACTAATTGACGTAAAACGAAAAAGGCGGGAAAATCCACTTGGATTGAGTCTTAAATATAAACAAAAGAAAATACGCTTGGGTCCTGATGACCCAAGTGTGTCAGTTACGGGTTAAATTATTGGCTGTCGTAAACAGTGTTTAGCATCTGTGCCACCAGATCTGCGATCGTTTCGTTATTCTATTCCTACTGCAGTTACATTTTAGAACTAAGGGAACAAGGGATGAGATAAGTAAGTCGTAAAAGGAATTAGTTGTAACCTAATGGTTGTTGTCATAAGTTCAACTGAACGAACGAACACTCGAGGTAACGAAACTTCATTGGGTGAACGGTAAATCATTCTTTACGAAGTTGTTCTTAACTCGGCTTAACAACAACTCAAAGAATAAACAACAATAATAACAAATTGACTGTTGTTCTGTAGGTAGCGTTATCTCAAATAGTCATCGTAAAGATTGTTAGTTATGATTTACGACTGGGTTTCAAGTATGAATATATTATGAGTTCAGCAACCGCATACATGCATACATATATTACATTACCTTTCTTTCTTATCGTTCCACTTCATCTTCTGTTGCTTGTCTCTGTTACTGAGATGCTTGTTTTCTTTTAAAGATATCTCACAATACCTTTCATACTTCAGTTGAATCGAATTAAATTTATGTATGGTCTTTAGGTATCTAAGACTTAGGGCGGAATAGAGCAGGGGAAAGGATATGGTAAAGAGTAGACCAGGATCTAAGTTCAAGTTAGCATACCGACATTTGATTGGTGTGACTGATTAGAAACCTTAGCCGATGCCATCGAAGCCAGAACCTTCCGAATGCCTCTGCTAACTGAGCTACGGCCACTAGATTTTCTTCATGCCTGAAGGAGAACATAATAGACTTCGGCAAATTTCGAAGCTACGAAATAGAGGAAAGTTTGATAAAACAGGGAGGGCGGTTAGAATGGGAACGTGTGTCCCCAGCTCAGACTGATGGTGCCATCTACCAGGTGGGAATTGAACTACTTACTGGATACACCACAGAGGCGTCAGTTGGAGTGGCGATTTCATGAATAGCGTGCCTTCAAGGATTTTTCTACGCTTCGATTTATTTTAACTCATTTGTGGATTTGTTTCACTTAGACTGCAAAATATAAGTACCTCGTTTCATTTTACAGTTATTTAGATGTAATATAACTGGAGTCATCTTGAAATCTTAAAACTTAAGCACCTGGACAAAGTGAGGAAGGAAACTGGTGGACAAAATTGGACTCGACTTTGTAACGATATTCGAAGTAAGTATTTTCTAAAACAATTAAAACCTTATTTATATATCGATTGAAAGGGGCATTGTTTTGGAAGTGTTCAAAACTGCTTTGCAAATCTACCGAAACTTACCAAAACAGAAATTACATTTTTTTTTATCTATCTTACATAGTGACTTATTTATTAAAACCTTATATCCCTTTATTCTTATCACTGTTCTCATAACTTCTGCACTCATAAACAAAGTTTATAGGTTTATATTGATGATTTTCGATGTGTGATGAATTTGCTATTGATTTAAACGACTACCCCATTTTATCATGCCAGTTGGACAAAATGGAGATAACGGACTTTTTTTTAATATGATTTCCAGGAGAAACTAAAACAGCCCTGAAATATTTAGCTATATTCGTGTATAATAGAAAGATGAACATTTCAATAAAACTAAAAACCATTTTAGTTAGTTATTGACTGCGCATACTACAGTCAATTAAAGTTGCAAATGTCAGTTTTATCCAACTACCCCCTACGTAAGTGAAAACAAAAGCTTCTATTAATAAATCAAAGTGATATTACTCTGTCAGTAGAAGCATATAAAACTCGTCTAGATGTATTTTGGGTATCTTAAAACAAATGAATTCCATTTACAAGTTAGGACTTTGAAAATGACTTCTTTTCGTTTTGCATGCTACAAGAGCTGAGATTTAATACTTACAAAATGCCTAAAAGAAGCATTGTTTTGTATGTTGTAACATATTGAGTTAGTATGTTGTTCAAAATCTACGAGAACAAAGGTGTCTATCATGACGCCATTTTATTTTCTTCCTGCAACCAAAATTAGTAGTATTACAGAGTAGAATTGCAGCGTTTTTCTGAATAATAGCAGATTGAATTGGTACCCTCGTAAGTTCAGTACATCTTAGTGAAGGTGAGGAATTGGCCTACAGGGGAGCCAGATTACTTACTATTTTTTATTTTTCTCGGTATGTAATGACACTTTTGATAGTTTGTAAAACTTAAATATCAAGTTGAAGATGTCCGAAAATTAGAGATCATTTATATATATATATATATATATATATATTAATGACATAGGTCTTGGTTTAATGATGTGAAAATGGCCGGCCAAATGGTGTAATATGCGATGACCTATGTCTTATCCCATAACATTCTGCTCAACTTTTGCCCGTCTGATTGGAGGTTGGACACAACTTTTATCAACATACAAAGATTCGGAAATTTTTGCGAAATTGTATACATACAGGAGATAACAATATTTCAGAATATATATGATGCGTTCACTTACTGTTTTACATGTCAAATTGTGATAAAACAAAATTAATCTTTAGTTTTTCTGGAACAGAAGAAGTGTCTCGTGTATTTTATATTCTAGCTAGACAACTGACGAGCGTTTTACGCAGCATATTGACGTCACTATACAAGCATGGATTAGAGCAATTGGGTTATGTAGAAAAGCATGAACTCTCTCTCACGCCCACACACAAAATCACATAACGGAACTTATCGTAATAATCTCTTTTATTTTGTTTTAAATATCTGAATCACCCGTTACCTCAAATCGTACATTCACGCCTGTTTCTTTGTAAACAAATGTGTTAACCCCATGATATTACAATGTTTATTATTTAGCATTTCAAGATAAAACAGAAAAAAAAAGAGAGAAGGAACTTCCCTGAGTTAAAAAAAAAGTCACTGATTACAAAATCGAAAAATAAAAGAAATAACAGACTAGCTTTTGTTGTCCGGGCTGCGTAATCACTTCCTGTGTCGCCGAAGACAACAAAAAAAAAGTAGGAAATTGACGACACAAATCCTAAAATTATCAGCTGGCTTATCACTGTCATTGGGTGCTACAAGAACTGAGATAACCATATGACCACTTCCGCTTCTACGTGATAACAAAGGGAAAAGCAAGAAAGAACACGTGTGCATAAATGTGTGTGAGCCTTTGCAATTTACACTCATATAAATCTTCTTTTTTTTTTTTTTAAGTATATAGGGATTCATACATCGGAAGAGGGTATACGCACACACACATAAAGTGTGGTCTGATACACCACAATTTGCGTCGACATTTTTTTTTTTAAATCTTATCGCACATTTTTTAGTTGTTTCTTGTTGAAGGTAACAAAAGAACTCATAACTGCGCCGTTAAGGATACGGAAATGATGATAAGATCCTGGAATAATGCTTGCGTTGCGTAAGAAACAACACCTCGGTTAACGCAACAAGCTCAAGAACAAATTGATAATACTGATAAAAATAAACACTGATAAAAGAGTCCCTCACAGAATTGTTCGTATTTCTTATTCAGTCTACTTTATAATATTTCTTCTGAAGTTCTATCTGAGACTAATAAAATTGTGTAACCAGAGACAGACTGGTAGGCCTAATTAAAGGACCCAACCCAGTGGTAACCAAAGGGCCCTTGTGGTAGTGAGTGCTATGGCGTTTGGGCCACAAAAGCTCCTTTCAAGGGCTTTTTAAAATCCTTCATGGTAGTGGGCTCCCAAAAAGAAATTACAAGACTCTTAGGATACTGATTAGTAGTCAAAATGCAAAGTGCCTTAAATATAGTGCCTTAAAATAATATAAATGTATTAAAATTTGAATTAATTTGAATTTATTTTAAGGCCTTTAGGCAACTATAGCTCAGGCTGAAATGTATTAAAGCTATGTGGACTTACCATTAACCCTTACATAGCCAATTCTTGCGATTTATGAGGGACCAAAAATAGGCCTGCTGGGATTATAACTTCAGGACTGTCTTATGTTGGTCTCAACAAGTCTTGTCTTTCAAAAATTGCTAATTTTGGAAGACTGGCAAGGTCTTCAAGACACAAGGGGCAGCGGGTGGGGGGTGGGGGATTTTTAAATTTCCGACCGGGCCAGTCCACCCTTGTGTGCAACAAAATATATCCTGTTTTAAAAAGTTATCAGTATTATCTGTGGTATTAGGTTGTATTCAGACGGCGATATTTACTTCAGCAGCGCAGGTGGAGGGCAATTCCTCAGTCGTAGAAATTCTACTCGTAACCGTAGAAAGAAACGGGAGGGTATACACAAGCGGAGAACCGACCAGCTGTAGCTCAGTGGCCTTCGGGAGGTCGTTGGTTCAACCGCAGCGGCCGACCATCCTGACCAAGGGTTTTCCTCAGTCACACCAGGCAAGTGCCGGAATGGCACCTTCAACATAAGCTCTGGTCGACACCTTTCCAACTCCTTTCCCCTCCCCTATCCCAGCCCGAGCCTCAGATGCCTAAAGGCCATAAATAAAATTCAGATTCAAAACACAAGCGGAGAAAATCGCCGACCTGAAAAAATATCCTGCCTTATTTACGGCTAGTGGAATTTTTCAGACCGGTCATAGGAATGAAATATGTAACCAAGCAAATACGACTACATTTCCCGCATCTCAGAGAGAAATTCCAGGTTAAAAACTTTTCTATCATCTTTTTGTGGACCCTTTGAGAACAAGACGGTGAGGATATGTGAAATGAACGAACACACTGTGAAAATATACGTCAATCCCACTACCAGGAATTCCCACTTCCGCAGACCACTCGTGTCTATAGCTACTATAATAATTTTATGAGTATAACGTTAAATGCATTTATAGCCTTAACTAAAAATCGCCCCCCCCCCCAAAAAAAAAAAAAAGTTTCCGGACCCCGGTTTAATTTTTCCCTGACGTCTCGAGGGATTTATAAAGTCAGTTTATATCCACCTGCAACCAGTAGGTTAAAGCCGCGATTCTGCTAACAATCGCAAGGGCTCCGGTCCCCTGGTAGCATTTTAGCCACGTAAGCATATTTTTTATAAAATAGGCTGGCTCCACTGACAACTGCAGTGCTAAGGTACGGGAGACCCCACAGAACTTTTCCGTTGTGTCGAATAATGCTTATGGCAAGTTTGGCGCATCTATGTCCATCCAACTGAATGGAAGAAATTTGAACAATTAATTTAAAAAAATGCTTGGCAACAGTGAACCATTGCACCAATCAAGACGGTTCCTGCGGCTTTGAGCTAGTCTAGCGAAGACCTTTCCAACGACATGACACCTCAGGCACATCCCTACACCTTATAACTCATGAGATATATTTCGAGCACGAGTTGGTAACACTGAAGACAGGGTTCCTGGGGACGGGAATACACACAGTATGTTCCTATTGTGTCAAATAATGTTAATGCCAAGTTTAGTGCACACATGTCTAAAATAATCGAAGCATTTTTTTTTTTTAAATATACGTATATAGGGCCTGTTAGCAACAATGATAAGCAGGTTGCTTGGAGACGTAGGTACCCTCAGTGTTTTTGTATTGTATCGCATAAAGTTTATATCAAGTTTGGCGCAGCTAGATCCAACTGAATGGAAGCAATTTAAACCATTATTTTCAATGGGTTGGCAACACTGAACTACTGCCCCAATCAAGACGGTTCTGAGATTTAATTTCTGGATACTGACGGACACCATGAGCGGGAATAAAAGGTCCCTTTGTTATAGCTCTACTATAAAGGAACCTAAAAACGCCCAGACAAATCAAGGTCGAGATCGCTGTTTTCACATCTAAAGTTAGGTTCTCTCAGCCTTGAAATGGAAGAAGCTAACATAATACAAAGGGTCTGTCAGTTCTTATAAAAAATGTCGCATAAGTGTAGGTCGCTGAACTCAAATCTGAAGTCGGATTCTGTCTACCTGTTTGCTTTGAGAGAGACCGAGACAGTGTTGTCAGAGTCCCGTTGAAATATTTCCCTTAAAATAATGAAAAAAAAAATTCCCGATTTTTTTGTAAAACTTCCCGATTTCTGTAAAAATTTCCCGGGTGATTAGTTTACTTTAACAGTGGCTGGAAATTAAAAGAAAAAAGTGCCAAAAGGGTTCAATAAAATTTCGCGATTTTAAATGTCTTTTCCCTTTCTTGTGGCCCAGATTTTTCCCGTTTCCGGGAAATTTCCCTCCACTTGATAACACTGGACAAACCCATTTTATTATCAGAGGAACAAAAAAAACATAGTTTAAAAAATGGCGGGTCCGCCAAAAATTTACAACGTAAGGAAAAAAAAAAGAGGAAACGGAAGGAAGAATGACAATCAAAAACATATGAAGGATAAAAATATAATAAATAGATTACCCCACCCCCCACCCCCCTCTCCTCCAACTTTTTTTCCTATCAATTTTTTAAGTCATACGGAATCACGAAGTGTGCCGGAAGGTTTCGTGTGATTTACCACGAAATGTTACGAAATAACATCGTATTTTTTTTCCTTTCCTTGTACTTGCGCTACTGCACAGGAAACCAACACGAATCACTTGGTGTTTTCACTTGCAGGGTATTCAGTGAAATATCAGATTGAGCAATAAACGACATTTCCTTTCGCTAGTATCCTTGTAGAACAGGACAGTCATTTGCTTTTGTTTTTTCGTCTGCATTTTTTTTTTTTTTTTATCAAGAAACGGTAGTAAATTTAAATAATTTCTGTCTTCTGAGAAGAATGATATTCACTCTGGGTTATTATAAATATCTCCATTCTCGCTCTGTATTTATTTCTTTCATTTTAATTTGTTTAAACTCTCTTCTTCCTTCACCAGTTTTTGAAGTAGAAAACAATAAAGTTACACTGCAAAAAAAAAAAAATAAATAAAATAAAATAAAATAAAAAAAATGGCTGTGCTAATTCAACACTTATCGGTGTCCCAGGGCGCCCACCACTTTTTTTGTGTTAAATTAACAACGTTGGTTGTGTGATTTCCGTGATTAAATACTGTGATAGTCCTAGTATGACACACCCTTCATTCGTTGAATCAGCATCGACAACACATCCATTGTGTTGAATCAGCGAAATCATTTTCTTTCCTTGTCTTGATTTAACACAAAAAATTGTGGTCGCCCTGGGACAGCGTAAAGTGTTGAATTAAAACAGCATTTTTTTTTATTGTGTATGACAAAAAGCGTATTTTTCCCTTTGTAGTTCATTTTAACAAAAGTGTGTTTTTATTTATATTATTATTATTATACCCTTTTAGTAACAAATAATTTATTTTTTAATGTACCTTTTACATCACTAAACCCGTACCGTACTGAAATAAAAAAGAAATCAACATTTTCAACGTTTGACCTGGTATATTTACAGTTTGCAACGCTGTTTTTTTTTTTTTGTTTTTTTTTTTTGCATTACAGATCTCACGAGCATCCTCCTCGGATCCAACAAACTACCGCAGTGCCATTTGAGAACAAAAAAAAAACTTTATTTCATATTTGCAATACTGACAATAAGCTGACGTTCACGGAGAATTTTTGCATGGCCATGCATTGTCCTCAGACCGTATGCAAAGATTCAGATCTCTAGCTAATCTGGAAGTAGGTGAAAAATCAATTACAAGGTATGTAACTCCATAATAACCACCAGCTACAATGTAGTTAATTTAAAACTATTTAAAACCATCACAAATTTATAGTTTTCATGACTGTTTAAAATAATACTTGGATTTTTTTGTACTATGTACAGCGGTCGCACCAGGAGTTGAGCTCTGGCAGAAACAGTCTGACGAAGCTACGGATCAATCGATTATGAAGTGGCGCCTGGCGGAGAGATCACGTCAGTTTGTTTCAGTTAGTAAAACTTTAGTAAACTTTATTTTTATATGGGCCTGTCTAGTAACTTTGGACTTCGGCCCGTCACGATTCGCCTTTAACTGTTAAAATCCACACCCATGCCCCTGTCGGGACTCGAACCCGGGACCTCCGAGCCGATGGCCTACCGCCGCAGACCGCTCGGCCACCCGGCCGGCTGTTTCAGTTAGTCGAAGTGAACGGATGAGTGAATAAACGCACGCGTTGTAAATTTCTTCCCACAACAAAAAATGTCGCCACCATCAACTATCACAGTTTTGTTAGAAATTAATGGACACGAATCTTTGTCAGCAAAAATACTACAGGTAAGAAGAGAGGTCTGAAGATCAACGTGGCAACAACTATTTCCCGAAAACTAGTGAAAGAACGGACCTTCTAACTTTCCCTACTAATTCTTACGCCCCATTTGGGTATCATCTCCTGGCGTGAGGGCTGTACTTTGTACAGTATTGGTTCAACTAAAAAAAAATATATGATAAACTGTTCATGCATTTTTAATCTCCTTCTCTCTCTCTCTCTCTCTCTCTCTCTCTCTATCTCTCTCTCTCCACACATCCACGCACAAACACACATCGATTACAATCTGTTACGATTTCCTTCATGTATGTCTAAATCCCGCTGCAACCTAATTTTGATAGTTCAAACACTTGAAGCATGAGAATATGGTCGCTAGCCAAGTGTGACCTGTCTACGTAATCGAAAGCGAGGAGGGGGGCGGAGGAGGAGAAATGCACACAATCTGACCTATAGACACTGTGCATTAGTTTCTTCCGTGTGATGAAGGCCAAGTAAAATTACTTGAAAAAAATCTCATTGTGTTTCTCTAGAGCGTGTATTATTAATTATTGTTATTATAGATATGACACTGCATATGACAATGATTTCTCAACACACATATTTAATTATCCAACAGTCCTTTAAATATTAAAGGAAAAACTGCCTACGTGACTACAGCATGGCAAACAATGTTTCATAACACATTGCACATATGAAACCAACAACAGTACATATGAATCTGATACTTTCTGAGGAACTTCTCCAGGTTAATGATAAAAGAATCTTCTTCTTCATATACGTAATTCTTTTTTCTTCAGGTCGTCAGGTGCCATATGATTACTTGTCTCAACCTACTTACTAGCATGTATGTATACAACAACTCATGCTTGTAAACTGACGTGGAAAGGGAACATAAGAATGCAATAACAGTTTTTTTTTTATGTTTTTGTTCGTCATGTTATCATTGTCAAGCGTAGCGGTACTTTAATGTGTACACCATCTTTTTTATATCGTTTTTAATAGCGAAATTTAATTTAAAGAAAATAACGCTTGGGAGACTGAACAATACAGTGTGTTGGAATAAGAAGTCATGTCTATTATTGACTTTAAATGCTTTTCATAACTTTGCCTCGAGTTTTATTCGCAATACTTTACCCACTTTCTCACCTATCCGCTTATTTATCACGGATATTCACACTTTTTTTTTTATTTTATTTTACCAAACAGTCTACACACATACCATATTGTTCTCGCGCGTGACTAATATATTAGGTTATTAATTAAAAAGATTAGATGCCCGATCTCATGTACCTTTCAACTGTTGACCTTAATCTTACTGTAGATATATGTATCCAGAAGAAAATTTAAGGTCCTCCGACACTTAAGCGAGACAACGAAGTGTTTCATAGAGGGCGCTACGATTTCTTCGTCTGGAGACCCCTCTACCCCTTCCACCAAGTCTCAATACTGTAGGAGAAATGTATAAACAACCCCCAATCGTTCCACACAACTAAATCACGATCCAAGATGTGGGATTTGTGCTGAAATTTACTTAAAATATATATATATATATATATATATATATATATATATATATATATATATTTGCTCATAAAATTATACTAATTTTACGTAGAAATCTGAATTTCAGGAATAATTTCAGACCTCACTGATCCCTCGTAAATACGTCCCTGATTGTAGTCATAATCGAATGTACGACAACTCCGACTAGGTTGAAATCCGTAACAATTCCTCTCACATTTTGCGAAAGTTAGTTATAAAACATGAGCAGTGATAATCAATTTCGCTACCCTATATATCATAACAGCATAGCCTAACAAGGGTGCTCAATCTGTAGCTCGAAGATCTGACAATGATTGAAAACAGAAAAGTTAAAAGTTAATTAATTGTAAATTAGCCCGGGAGTCTCAAAACATTGAACCCGACTAACCTAACCTAGTCTAGCTTGACATAACCCTACCTAGCACAACATTCTGTAACCTAACCTAACCTTAACCATACTTTACCCTAATAATGAGTGTTCGGGAAATTAAGATAGATTTGAAAGCAAAGAAATTGTCATTGAGCTGTAGTGTATAAAATGAACACGTTCCTTGTAGGCCGATATTATGGTATGTTGGAATTATCAGGACAGGGCTCTTCATGATCATCTCCTCATGCTCAGCCTCCTAATAGTGACAGGTTCTTCGAAGCAAGGTTAATCTTCTCTACGGACTTTCTCTTTGCCTTCTTGTCTTATCACGAGGTCGATTTGCATTCATCCTCTTTGTTTCTTCCTTCAACTAACTACACATCCAGTTGCATTTTGTAGTAAATTATATTTTGCGTAGACAATGTCCTCACCAGTTTCATTTTTGTTCATCATTATTATTTCCAGTACCTATATGATTTCTCTCTTCTGTATTCAACCATCACTTCTTCATTATAGTAAAAAGATAAGTTGTAGTTTGAAACTAGTTGTAATTTGAAACTGAGAGTAATATCAAATTCCTAATATACTTTAAATTCTCAATTTTATACGTCATTGTTTTGATAACTTTCATTTTTAGGAACCACAGTAGAGTTTCTTGAACCTGTGTATAGGTAGGGAGGGATCTGTTTATGCTACATAACACCTCTTATTATGACAACAGCATTCTACGTTAGAATTGTGCAAACTAATTTTACGAAAGATTAGAATTTTGCAGGATAATTTTACGAAACATTAGAGTTTTGCATGTTAATTTTAAAATACATTAGAAATTTGCAGGATAATTTTACGAAAGATTAGAATTGTGCAGGATAATTTGCGAAACATGTATGTAAAATTAAATAAACAGTGGTTTCACAAACATATTATCAACTTTTGATATATATATATATATATATTTTTTACTGTGTGACTACCTTTTGGTGTACTTTATCATAAAATTGCGAAGAAAGTTCAAAAGTTTCCTCTCAAATAAAGAAATACTAACAACCAACACAGTTTTTCTGTTTGTTGTCCTGAAAATGTTCTTTCTTCGTGTCTCTACGTTCACACGAGCCTTACATTGTGAAATCAAATTGTAAAATATTATGCAAACTACAGGAAGAACCTAATCCTCAACACAGAAGCGAGTAACGGCATAATAGTCCTAAACATGTAATTTGATACTGAAAAAGTATACGCTAAATATTTCACAATCTGAGGTTAGATTACTAGGTTAACTCGAGAAAAACGTTATAATATTATTATTCAGATTATTGGTAGCCAATTTCGACCACGCACATCCCTATTTCTCAACATGGAATTGGGTGTGTTTCTTGTCCTCTGTACGCATGTATGTGTGTGTGAGTGCTGTGCGTGTGTGTTCAACATTGCCGAAAAGGAAGAGGCACAGAGGTGGCTGACCATAAATGCAAAGTCTTTCTTTTTCCTCATATGCGTGAGTGTTTGTGCTTGCGAAACGATTCGAATAGAATGTTGATGAGAGAAACAACTTTAGGGATCATCCTACATCCCTCCTCCCATGCTCTCGAACTATTTTGGTTACAGAAGAGATTTGAAACAAGTGAAGTAGGAATCTGTTTCTCCTCCTACTCCAGTCTGAGGGATTCAAAATGGTTTCTTGATCTCTCCTACGCTAATGACCTACTCTCTGTAACCCTGTATAAGCGATATATATTCTCACAGACAGATTTCTCTCATAGTCATCATCATCATCATCATATCGTAAAGAATATTACGTTTGTTTTCTCTCTTTGTGTAAACCTTTTCAGAAATTCTGTTAATTTCTGTGCTCGAAAGTGTAAGCAATGTGTATAAAAGCTTTGATAATTTATCGTGCATTTTTGAAGTTCGATGTTGAACATCTCTTATTCTGTTACCGTTTTCAGAATTATACATTTTAAACACTACCTGTACACATTATACGAGACAGTACTATACGGGAATGAATGGAGAAAGCTTAATTTGTTTTCAAGAACCTACAGCTTTGATGGTAATGACGTGTTACAAGAGTGCGAAAAATGTACATGAAAAAAAAGTCTTCACATGGTGATCGAAAAGTGAAAAGGCATAAAGAGGAATTAATCAAA
Source organism: Lepisma saccharinum (assembly GCA_022664845.1). Taxonomy (NCBI): domain Eukaryota; kingdom Metazoa; phylum Arthropoda; class Insecta; order Zygentoma; family Lepismatidae; genus Lepisma; species Lepisma saccharinum. Next base: position 14,323 of record JAGDQP010020268.1, on the reverse strand, counting down.
AGTTTACCCTGTGGAGTCCCACAAGGATCTCACCTGGGACCGTTGTTATTTCATCACGTTATTATCTTTCTTCTCGTACTGAAAATTGTCAACTTCTCTTACTTGCCGATGATCTCATATTTTATTCTAAAATAAATGCGCCCGATGACTGTTTAAAATGCAACAGGATTCACAAAATGTCAAACACAATGAGGAGTATGGTATAAGCAATGTTGTGCTGAACGTGTACAAATGCAAATCATAATCGTTTTCTCAGGAAGAAAATCCCTCTAACAAGGTTTATACAATAAATACGATAGAACTGATTTGTCTAAACCAACGACTACTGCCCTGAGAGTAATATTTTATCGAAAACTAACCTTCTCTTACCACGTTGACATAGTAGTGCCTAGTGCTTATAGAAATCTTGGTTTAATTTTGAAAATAGGTGAAGATTTTTGCAATGAGTCAATGTTCATTGCTCATACTGAGATTAAAATTAGAATATTCTCTTGTTTGTATCCAAAATGTCTCTTAATATTCTCAACAAATAGAAAATATTCAATTTTAATTTCCGAAAATGTTTTCATGCAGGAAAACGGGTTTCTATCCAAAACCATTTATCTATTCGATACCTTACACGGATTTAATATCAAATTTCAATTTCCAAGTACGAGAGGATAGACGAAGATTATTTGATTTGTTATTATTATAATTTGTATCAAATATTAAAGAATAGATTTGACTGTCCAGAATTAGTTGCTAAGTTACTTTCCATGGTTCAAAGTGCAGAACCAGAACAGGGAATACTGTAACATTCTACTGTGCGAAGGCAAGATCAAATCTATCAGGTAAATCACCTCTGTGTAGAATAAATAAGTGGACATAATAACTACAGAATAACAAAAATATCATGTTATTAATATATTTAGTAGGACAGACTCCAGATTGAGAAGTAATGCTGCAAGTGAACTTGTTTGTAGTTATTACGGTAACACGCAGATTAGATTGTAAGTATGGTGAATGACATATGCGGTCCTGTATTCGGGCGCCAAGTCTGTTGTGTATTTACTAAATAAATAAAGATATATTTCAAATTTTCGTGATGTCTTTGCATAGGGACGCACTAAGGTCCATGATTTCTTTGTATAAGATATTACCATATTGTGTAACATATATTTCAGGTTATATATAAAAGATAGCTCGAACTTGGTCAGTGTCGACTGACTTGTATTCTTTCGCTCCGGGATAGTCTACAGGTTAGGTGCTTAATATAAATAATGCATTTCTACTGATCTTATTTGTGTACTAAACATGATATGCTATTATTAAAGTGATTATATATGTGAATCAGGTTGATCGTACGTGAATACAAAAGAGTTAAACTTCAAAATTGAAAGTACTCGTCCAAAAGTCTTGTTAGAAACTCAACTGGAACCTCATTATCACTTGCAAAAGGAGAGGTCTAATGATGATGACCTAACGATAAAGGCTTCTGCGAATTCCGACTTGCCCATCCTGTTTCCATCGTTCCCAAGAACTGAAAACCAGCTACTTAAGTATATGCAACTACGACGTTGTTACGCACGTTCAACCAAAGACAGATAATTACATGAACCATGCAGCGTAACACCAAATCCTAGGCTAACAACGTGCTGGAAAAGATTAACATAGAAATGATAGTGTTTAACAAAAGCCAAAGAAGAAGAAGGATTCAAAATTAAACAAAATGGATTAAAGCATGCAATGAATTGTGTGAAAGTGCAAAATATCCAGTGTCTTTAACGTGAACTGCCTTACCCAATTCAAAACTAAGTATTCAGTGTGGTTCTAAATTAGTCGTATACTTGAAGATATTTTTTACAGATTCTACAGATTCTGAATTTCTTATTTAGTACCTGTAAGTGTAGCTTTAGTTCCATCCTAAGTTTAGGAATCAATGCGGCTTCGTTTCTTCTTGCAGAAAGGATAATGTAGCATTGTAGCGTAGTGACTTGTTTGTCTGTCTACAGCAAATCCAGAATGACAGTTGTTCCCTTGTGTTGAATACAAAATAATCATTGAAGACCTGAATTGCTAAACATCCCAAGTCCACCGGAGTATTTTTTTCAGGAGGAACAAAAAACAATCCAAGGTCTTCCTAAGTTATCGTATTCAGCTGAAATTAACTTGTACTAAAAAAAGAAAAGGTTTCTGTGGGGGGATTACGATGTAATATTTATCCAAGTGGATAGCCCTTGGGACATAGATACCGACGAACAGAAAAAAAATGCAAATACGAAAAAGGTGGACTTGGGATGTTTTGCAATTCAGGTTTTCAATGGAGCGTCGTTGTTTTAAAATTTTGAGGATTGTTGTCTTTCCGAAGAATGACATAGCTTCCTTTCTACTGAATATATGCGTTTGAATAATGGTTCTTTTCTGCAGAACGTCATTCATTTTTGAGAGTTAGTTCCTTTCTGTAAAATATCCACTGTTGATGTCTTGTTCCTTTCCGTAGATTGCATACTTTTGAATGTTGGTCTTATCCTGCAGTGTCCACTGTTGAGACTTAGTTCCTTTTTCCCTCGTCACGCTTGCATTAAATCGATTTTGCCACTCCATGCAACAACACCATAAATCATACAGAATATGTTGTCAGTCTGTTTCATACCGGTACTCTTTGTCAGTGCTAGTTGAGGGTCCTGTGCTATTGACTCTGTTACGGCATACATTACCTTATCTATCTATCCCCTGTAGTCGTGAGGGTAGCTGATTTACCTTTGGCGAGGTCACTTTGGCTGATGGACTGTGGTCCCTTTAACCCTCTTAATCCGGCTGTGATTTTTGTTCATTGGCCCACAGATAAATATTGTTCTTCTAACATCTCTTTTGTTATTGCTGTTCTTACGTGTATTTCTTGTTCATATATTATCCACTCTTCCCAAATTCCGGATAGTGCTTATTTTATTCTATACCTATTATTTTTTTAAATAATACTGGGTGATATGCCCGTCTGTTGTCGTAGAGCCGATGAAATAATCTTCGATTAGCAGCCCGCACATTGCTCTGCATAAAGTCTCCAATTTTCTCTCTCCTCTTTTCCCTTCATTTTTACATATGAGCCTCAACCCATGTCGGACATTTTCTCTCATACATATTCCAAGCATATTCTTGCTCATCTGATTGTGCATTTAATGGAACTCCCCAGTAATGTTTTCATCAATCATGCCTGTCTTATAAAGGATTTCTCCGATGGATCGAGCAGTTATGTGACGAAGCTTGTCAAACTGGAAATTTACTTGAATTTTGTTTCTTTGCACTTTCGCTGTCATCTTGGTAAGAAGTTCCATCATATGCCAGGACTGTTTCGCCGTATGCTAATCTTTGCCAACTGCTACCAATTTTACTTCGGCCGTCTCTTGTGATGAACTAAGTATAAACAACGTTTGGAAAGTGAGCTAGGGTGTGTGACTGCGTGGTCTGTTGACTACACCATCGTATGCCAGTGGACCTCGGTTCAATCCCCACCAAGGGCAAGGTTTTATTTTTTTGAAGAAGCATATTATGTTTTTCTTTAATATCCGGTCAAAGCTATTGCAACCATGATTATTGTAAACTAGAAACATTTTACCTTGTTTAAACCTTCTTGGCTTGACTTGCTAAGCTTACATGAAGTTGACACACTTATGAAAGCAAACTTGAATCATTTTTGAGTCAGGTCAAAATTACTATACAGACAGGTTCAATCAATTCCAGCTTTATGTATAAGATTTATGCTGTTAATATGGATTCCTCAGAAGCATAATTTTTTTTACATATTAATCAAGCACAGCCTCTTGTGACTTCCCGAATTGACCGGAAGTAGAATTTTTACAAGAGTCCCAACAACTCACTAACCTAAAGTAAACAAAAACATTTCTTATTCTTGTAACTTGTTAGACTATTGAATTCAATTGAATGAAGAAAACAATGATACAGAGAGGGCCAGTTGCACAAAATATTTTAATGGCTTGTTAATCTGCTAGTCATAGACAAAATATTATTATAGATAGCAAATTCCTATTCCCTTTCTGTTTCTTTCATGCCACCTGGTGTCAGTCCAGCCGAACTAGGTGATAGTAAATCATGCACAATATCTACGTCTTTAATGCCTAGCAGAAAATGTGAAAGATATCAAATTACTCAATTCGCACTCCAATACTTTTCTCAGTTTGTAAATCGAATGAAGGAACAGTCATTGCATACTAGTCTTATTTCACTGTAGTTTCGGCGAACTAACACCACGCAGCAGGAAAAAATTTAAGGGAATTGGATTCGCCATCTATATTTACTTTGTCTATGACTAGAGTAGTTCATTTGCAAAAGATAAAATATACAAACACCACCCACCATTTATTTTTTGTATTATCTCCTGCTTTTCTTTTCCGAGGGAAAACAAACCGAAGCGAAACGGAGATTGCTGTCAACTAAGAAAATACTTCATTTGTCAGTCAAAATACTCCACATTAGTGAACTTCCCATTAAGCAAAGAAGAGGAAAAAGAAGAAATGGCATCGTTCCAAGATAATGGTAGTTATACGTCGTATAATATAGTAAAATAACTCTTGAAAACTTTGCGTGTTTTCATTCTGGGAAACATGTTCTTTCTAACACGAGAAGTTTTGTATCTTACGTCACAACTCACAAGCAGCATTTGTTTTCTTTCTTTTTTACCTTTTTATCCAGTTCATTCGCACGAAGATTCATGTAGACAATTTGACGGAGGTCTCCACCTCGTTACCTTGAACTTCTCGCAGGGTGGGAACTTACAGTTCCTTCGCTTGTTTGCCCTGCTTCCTGTTTTTGATAAGTTTTCGCGTGAATTCTTCTTCTTTCTCAGTCAGTGTTTGACTTCCAGTTCCAGACAGAACAATACCGACATTAGTAGTTAAAACTGGTTTGATCTGGTCTTTCGTTCCCCGTCTCTTACTTCTTTTTATCTTCACCTTAAAATAAATTGTGGAAGAAGGACAATTATAGGACAACAAAGGCCAAGGAAACGTGTGAGAAACTCACACACACACATACACATTAAACTCACACAGCTGCGCACAATATAAAATAATCGGATTTGTACAAGTATTCTCCACGATTTCAGTTTAGAGGGGATATAAACCCAAAATTAGAGGTGCAAATAGAGTTTTTCAGGTTTTCTATAAAGGGCCTAGCAGGGTAAGATGGTGAAAATTGCCTTGGACGGAATCATGATTATAATATATTGTTTATAGCTATACTAGCATATTCAGCATTAAAAATTATGGGCTGTCCACAAAATTTCAGCTTAAAAGATGCTAACCTAACCTCAAAATAAATTAAAGTGTGTTTTTTGGTAGTTTAGCGATATCTCGGTCGGATTTGCACCTACGATGACCTTTTTAGGTAGATTTCGAAGAAAATATACCTATTGAGATCGGTACGATATGAAAGTGTATATATATATATACACTGTATATATATTTATATATTAAGACGCTAGTGGCCATAATTTTGAAGATATTTGAACCAAATTTTTATATGTTGTTTCTAGGCTTAATATCTCGGTTAAGTTCGTTAATGAGCAAAATCGGTCGCCATCTTGGATCCAAAATGGCCGCTGAACCCACTGTTGTATAGAATACACAGCCTAAACCGCTGGGGCTATTGAAATCAAATTTGGCATAAAGGTACAACATCACTTTTTGATTATGAAAATGTTACCTAATGAGTTCAAAGACGCCATCTTGGATCCAAAATGGCGGACCTAAAAATCCATTTTCCACACCGTTTGAGCTAGAGATACGAAATTTGGCATAAAGGTGCATTATGACCTTACGGAGCTTAAGGAAATATTACAACATTTGGGAAAAGTCGCCATCTTGGATCCAAAATGACCGCCCAAAATCCCATTTTGCACACCGTTTGAGCTGGATAAATGAAATTTTACTTGAAGTTTTACTATCACAAGTAGGTCACGACAAAATAAGAAAACTTTCAAAAAGTCGTCAACTTGGATCCAAAATGGCCGTCCCAAAAACCCAATTTCCAAATCATTGAAGGTAGAGAAACGAAATTTTCAATGAAGGTGTATGACCAAGAGTAGGTTACAATAAATGGGGCAAATCCTTCCTTTGGGGGCGCAGCCAACCTTGGGAGGGTGAAGATGTACTCCGTGGTGGTGTAGTGCTGCAGGGAGATTTTGGTTAAGATAAAGGAGGCCCATCCTCTCAAAAGCACTGAAGTTGGGGGGCGAGCCCCGGTTCCCAGCGAAACTTCGAAATCTACCTCAGCCTGTAGGCCTACCGAAAGGGATTTTTTTTTATCAAGCTCTACAAGATGGTAATTGTTTCGTTTATGTTGGCGGCGCAATTCAGAGAGGTTAGGAAATTTGAAAATTGAATTTAAAAAAAAACTAAGACAACAGTTGGCTCGAAAAAAAAAATATAGTCTATGTTATGTATTGTTAGTGGTTCTATAACCATGATTTTTTTTTTAGATTTTTTAAAGTGGTAGAACATAACCAAAAAATAAGACACGTGACCGAGCTTCTTACGTAACACATGCGATGTAAATACAAGTTCGAAATCACCGTTTGCCAGGTCGCCTTCGTGGACGGCTGGTCAAGACGTCGGCTTCTTGAGAGAAAGGTCCCGGGTTCAAGTCCCACCCGGGCCAATGCTGTTTTTTCTTTCAAAATATATTTTTTTATATGTTCATATTGCTACTGAAAGCTAGGATGGGTCTGGACGCACGCCGAGCGGGGTGTGCAGGGGCGAACGGTGCGTCCGAAGGGAGCTGCGGGGAGTGCTCAGGTTAGCGGTGGGCATACGCAAAAGTGCTGTTAATATTCTCTTCCGCCTGTTATTTGGTACACAAAACATTAATTTTATAATTATCTTATCCCAATCTCTGTGGTGTTCATTTGTACGGCCGAGACAGTCGTAATAATAATAAAAAAACTTTGTAAAGACATCCTTTTCCTAAATAATTCGTACTAAAAAGTAAAGTAAAATAATAATAATAATAATTTTGTTCATGCATGATCAAAAAGAAAGTCATGGTGTGCAAATTGAAGCATTTATAAAGTGACTGTATATGAGACCGCTCCCCATGCTATCTGGGTGTGCATCCTAGCTTTCAGTAGCAATCAGTTATTTATATATATCCTAGCAATTATTAACTAATAAATACGAACATATAAAAATATATACTGTATTTTGAAATAAAAAAGAATAAAAAGTATTGTCCCAGGCGAGACTCGAACCGGGGACCTTTCACTCAAGAGCCGACGTCTTGATCAACCGTCCACGAAGGTGACCTGGCAAACGGCGATTTCGAACTTGTATTTACATTGCAAGTGTTACGTAAGAAACTCGGTCACGTGTCTTATTTTTTGGTTACGTTCTACCACTTTAAATTTTTTTTTTAATAATGGTTATAGAACCACTAAAAATACATAACATATATTTTTTTTCGAGCCAGCTGTTGTCTTAGGTTTTTTGATTCAATTTTCAAATTTTCTAACCTCTCTAAAAATTTTAATTTTGCGCCAACATAAATGGAACAATTACCACCTTGTAGAGCTTGAAAAAATCTTCAATTTAAAAAAAAGACGGCCATCGTAGGTGCAAATCCGACCGATATATCGTTAAGCTACCAAAAATACAATTTAATTTATTTTGAGGTTAGGTTAGCATCTTTTGAGCTGAAATTTGATGGAGAGACATCATTTTTAATGCTGAATATGCTAGTACTTTTTCTTTATCACGATCCCTTCCAAGGCACTTTTCATCATCTTATCCTGTTAGGCTCTTTTAACCGTAAGAAAATTTAAAGCTGGTGGTGTGTGCTGAGAATTTGAAGAAATGTCATCCCCTCCATTGGCGGACCAACCCGTTGGGGCATCTCGCACCTAGTAATCCCTGTGTTCTTTGTTTGAAAATTGAGTCGCGTACTTATTTAATAACCAGCTACAAATTGTGTAAATGCTCGTAAAAAATCAAACTGACAAATAGTCTTGTCAAACAGAAAAAATAACAGTAGGTTGGCCCAACTTCGGGAAATAGAACTACCGACCCAAACAGGGTAAATGGAAATTCAGAGAGAGCACTACAACTAACTCTGCTGTTGGTCCATTACTGTCCAGGAGCTAGATGACACTGGTCCATACACAGATTCACAATGGCACGTACGTGATTAATTTACCAAAATGATATCTTAATCGTCTCGTAAACTATGGATCACAAATAAACAGAATTTCTCGTGAAAACTTGATTTATAAGACACTTAATTGTGTTTGTGAAAATGTTGAATACAATATGGAACCTTAAGGAGTTCTCACCCTCGAATGATGAACAAATTTGTCAAGATTTCCTTTTGCTCCATTAAATTCAGCACCTCCAACGCAAATAATTCGATGTTAAATCCTATTGTTTATTGCACTCGAATGTGAGCATGGTATGTCAAACAAGAACTCAGACTGCACTCCCTTTGAACGCTTCAGCCTCGTGGTTTTCAAGCAAGACCAACGCTTCAAGATCAAGCACAGGAAGAAGAAGCCAGGTATATAACATACAAAGTTAGCAAGTCACGCCGAAAGGGGTGATGGAAATAAACGCAAAATGATAGATGAATTCACCATTAATGTAAAGCAAGTAATTGAAAAATTCCGGCTTTTTTTACCATCGTAAGTTTTCAATACAGTTCAAAGCCGCTTCGACAAAAAGGTGACCTGAATGACTTGATCCCTCGAAGATGACAAGTAGATCAACGCTGAAGTTGAAGCGGCATCAGCTACTACGCATTCGTATATAGTATATCAAGTCGTGTCAAGGGGTGGAAAATTAATAAGTCCATCTCCTATACTGAGAGACACATGGTCAATTTCCAGCCAGTAAACGTGCTGATCTACATAATATTGGTTTTCATGTTGGTAAAATTACAAACATGAATAAACTTCTCTTTCTCGATCGACTCTCGACAATTCTGTCAACGTGAAAATTCAATGCAGCACAGGATATGCCTATGTTGAAGAAGTGCGATGTAAAAACTAATATGCCTGACTTTATCAAGGAATTTTGTACACACAATGTACAAAAATGCACATGTGATCATGAATTGACTCATTTGGTGTGCTTTTATAAGGTAGGCAGGCAAATTGGAACTGCCACGCATGTGACTGCCGCATTCACTTGTCGGGAATGGATAGATACAGTGTATTTTGGATACTTCCAAAGACTTATGCATTGTTTTCCATTCTCGATAAAGCACCGCCCCTATTAGCACAAGCCATCGGGCCAACGGAGATCCGACGATAGAACATTGGCCCTCGTTTGGCCATGTGTTGGCCCGATGGTTGTGCTACTAGGGGCGCGGGACCAGTGGCGTATACTGAGACGGGGCGCTCTCAAAGGGAAAATACTTTATTTTTAAAGCTTATTTCAACATTACAAGCTATATAAAGCTTATTTCAACAACTTAATTTATCTAGAAATATCAATATCTTTTGGGGGATATGAGTGTCATATTCAATGATAAAACGAAGTAATATGGGTGGATATGATAAATATGTACTTAAAAAAATCATTTATCATGACAATATTGAATTAGTTTATGGTTCATCTACAGCTGTTGGTTGAAAAAGGGTACATCTACTCAATGAATACTTCTGTAACCATTTCTATCTTCAATCTACTCTTTGCCTCCCTCAGCTTCAACAGATCTGTCTCCAGTCACTGTCTTCAGTAACCACATCACGTGATGAGGTAAAGTATGTTCTTCCGTCTTTACCTCGGAATCGTTCTCCGGTTCTGATAACATTAGTGTTGCTGAATCATTGGCTTATCTTTTTTCTCGTCTCCTAAATAGGTATTTTGCTGAAGGTGTGTTTCCTTATTCTTGGAAGCAGGCTAATATTGTACAGTCACGGGAGTATATACTGCGGGTGTTGAATAAAAACTAAAATTTAGCTTTTTAATTTTTATTTAAATTATATTTATCGGTCAGGTAGGCAGTTACGATTAAGCCGTGACATGTCTGAGGAACAGATGTGGCAGGCTTAGTCTGAAGGGTGCCTATCTAATCCAGAAATATATATTAAGTGCTAGACCATAGACTAAATAACTCCTAGACTCCCGCAGTATATATTTCCGTGACTCTACCCGTTCTCAAATCTGAAGATAAGACCCATGTCTCTTCATACAGATCCATTTTCCTGTTATCTATCTTGTCTGTGGTATGTGAAAGAGCCATCAAAGAAGGATTTGATAATTTTGTCTCACCCTACCTGGACTCTGCTCAACATGGCTTTTTTTCCTGGTAGTTCCAATCTTACCAATCTGGCTTTGTTACTATCTGATGCATGCTAACCAATCCCTTTCCAATAATATACAACTTGATGTCATCTGTCTAGATCTAAGTAAGGCTCCTTTGATAGAACTGATTCTAATCTTCTTCTTTATAAATTAACTCACCGATTCAATATCCATGGTAACTTCCTTTTATTACTGCGACACTATCTCACTGACCGCAAGCAACGTGTTGTTCTTTCTTGATCTTCTTCCAATTTTGTTCCCGTTTTCTCTGGTGTTCTTCAATTTTGTGCTCTCTTCTCTTCCTTCTATACATGGACGATTTGCCATCTTATCTCTCGTCATCTGAAACTAAAATCCTCCTTTATGCTGCCGACTGTACATGATTTCGAAAAAATCAGATCATTACAAGATGTTGCTGATCTCAAAAAATTCATCTGTGCCCTCTTGGATTGGTGTTACTTGACCACAACATCTTATTTTCTTACTATTTTTTAAAAAAAGAATCTAATCCCCTCTACCTATTTCATTGGAGATAATTCTATCCCACTCCAGGATTGTCAAAAGAGCATTGGCGTGGTATTTGACGAGAAGCTTTTGTTTGCTGATCACGTGACCTCTGTAACTAATTAGTTTTATGCGGTTACTTGGTCTCCTCTATAGATTTACTGAATCACTGAGAATGTTCTACAAACCCTTCATCTCTCCTAGAATTAAATAAATATTACTACCCAATTTGGAACATGGCTAGCTAGCTAGCATTTCTAATCTGTCTCATATTGATTCCGTTCTGAACTTTTCTCTTGGTCTCCACGTCCCTCTTCTTGTCGCAGGCTGGCATATATGATATATATAGGGTCCACTTATATAAGATACTTAACGGGAAGTTTAGAACTGATACTTCCGTATGCCCTTGCGGAAAACCAGAATAACCTGCTTAACTGTCCCACGCATTGGTTAAGTATACTATAGCGCTCCTTATTCTATAGACTAGTAACTGTGTCAGGCCCGGATTGAGGGTTCAGGCACCCTGGGCACAGTAAAGATTGGTGACTTCATTGTAATTTTGGTGACCCCTCTTCCTTTCTCGGTACCCACCCCTGTGTTCTTGACTATCTGTTAGGTTTGTACTCGCCTCGCCGATACCGTTTCAGAGACACTTCAACCACATTCCTAGACCTCATAGTTCCTGAGTTGAAGATTGACCCCGTATTTCGGCACCCGCCTCTGTGATCTGGATTATCTATACGGGTTTATACTCTTCTCGCCGAGACCTTTCCAACAACACCTCAGAGACCTGCATAGCCCTAGTAGTTACTGAGTTTCAAATTGGCTATCCCCCATATTTCTGGACCCGCCCCTAAAATCTGGATAAATGATACGGATTTGAACTCACCTCACCGAGACCTTTACAACGACACCTCAATCATCATCTTAGCCCTAATATTTCTGTGTTTCCTTAACACTTGCTAATGAAGCCAAGAAACGGGCCACACAGCGATAACACGCGTAAAAAACAGTTAGAAGAGGAAGTTTGGTCCATATTGGTTTAGACTGGAAATGAACGATCAAGTTTAACTGCCACTTCCGCTTCCAGGCTTTATAAATACTTTTTTTAACGGCATCGATCAGTCCAATATCACTTTCAGATAGACGTCACAGAGGGTGCCCGAGGTTGGCTTTCACGAAACACAGAATTTCGATTAGCTTGGTTTTCACACGGCACTCATTTGACACACACACACACACACTGTTCTGTTTAGCACTGTTTTATTTTTTACACGAGTGCTGTTTTGACAGGGGCTCTTTAGTGTCACACTCTGTCATGATCAACGGTATTTTGTCGCCCTCCCTGTTCTGGCCGGCGCTGTTCTGTCGCTCTCTGTTCTGGCAACGCTGTCCTGTCATGTAATTACCTTTACTACCACCTCAACCAGTGTTAAACTCTCATAATGGATGGTAGTGGAATGTGTCGTTTTATAGTTTAATTTAATGCTATTTAATATCGGTGTAAAATAGAAATTCTAGCTGTATCTGAAGCTTAATAAATAAGTAAATAACTCTGGTCCATTTCAGCTGCGCCCACCGACGAAAAACCTGGATTCGCCACTGGGCATGGTCGCAGAGGGGGTTAGTTTCTGTCTGCCTGCCATGTTGTAGAAAAGTTTACAACAAGTATAATTTCGTTTCTCACAACAATTAAATAAAATAGTGTACACGTATTTTTCCATAAAAATCTACATTTTTAATTTTACAAAGAACAAACACTCATCAAAATTCCTGTATGAAATAAATATCAGTTTCTCGTTTTGATAATTTTTCAGAAAAGCATCGATGATCTACGAATATTTCTTTGGCCTCAAGAAGTTTATTGGCACTTCACACTAGAAACCTGTGGCTCTCTATTCTCCAGACGTTTTGAGTTATCATGTTGCGAGATAAGACTGTCGACCAAACATGCTGACGTGTTCTCATCCGCTGATAAAGTGTCTAAAGATAGTGATATCAACATACAACATTATCGCCTTTGTGAAACTGTGAAAGGAAGTAGCAAGACAACTTAGTGGCCTCATTCTGACTTTCAGGAAGTGATTTATTTAAAACGTGTTAGGTTCTTCCTGGTATGTGCAGCAAAAAAGATGTGTTAGAAAAATGTTAAGGGATATTCACTTATTTATTAGACATTTAAACAATATCGTAAATTCACCTACAGTAAAGTTCCGGCAGTTCGAACCAATTGGTCACAAGAGCCTCAATGTATGCTAAAAGGAGTTTATTATTATTATTATTATTATTTAAAAAAAAACAAGTATTATAATAAAATGTATTTGTTTCTGGTGTTGTTTTCACAGCTCCGAATTTGAATTTTATTTACAACCTTTAGGCATCTAAGGCTCAGGCCGAGATAGGGGAGGGGAAAGGATTCGGGGCAGGTGTCGTCCAGGGCCTATGTCGAAGGTGCCATCCCAGCGTTTGGTTGATGTGACTGAGGAAAACCCTATGGATATTCAGCCGTTGGGATCGAACCCACGACCTCCTGAATGCTACGCAAACGCTCTACCACTGAGATAATTCTGGTCAGTGACAATTTTGAACAAGAAAAACTATTTACAAACGCCGTGTCTCCGCTTTGAAATATATTTTACTTTCTTGAACACTTTTTATCACTACGTTAAACTGGACATTGTTCTATCATAACAAGGGGTTTGAAAGATACACCACAAAAAAGACTGTTAATTCAACACTTTTTGGAGTCCTAAGGCGTCCACCAGATTTTTGTGTTAAATTAACACTTTATTGTGTTATTTCGGTGATTGAACACTGTGATAGTGTAGTATGACACCCTCCATTGTGTTGAATGAGTATTAACAACACATCCATTGTGTTGAAATACCGAAATCAACACTATATGTTGTGTTGATTTAACACAAAAAAGTGGTGGTCGTCCTGGGGCACTCCAAAGTGTTGAATTAACACAGCCATTGTTAACTGTGTACGGTTGATTCCATGTTCGTGCAATGAATCAATTTATTATTTGTGAACTTCGTGAAGATTTTCTACATGTTTTTGCGATTTGTCCTTTAAAAGATTGTCACCGTCTAACTCCGGACTGGTTAAATGGACTGGTGGACGACTTCTATGAAAAGGGAACATTAAACTTCTTCGGGTGGACAAGTATCTGAATCGGACTGCGTAGACAAATGAGCGCTGTGCTCAGTTGTAACATTAAAATTAATTGGATGCATAAAGTTGCTGATAACAGAACGATTCTTAGTCAGTTAAAAATGATTTCGTTTAATTCGAATTTCAGTGTAAATGTATGCAAAACATTTCTTTGACGTTCAAATGTAAAGTCATGCGGACCATGCTACACCGAGAAACTTCTAGAGGCGATTCCTCACATCAAAACAAGAAGAATGTTCCCCGACAATTTTTTCGAAATGTGGATAGTTACGGAGCTACAGGCTTCCGAAAGCGTGGGGAAATGAATTTTAGTATTTCATATTTCCAATATTATTAACAAAGGTAAAATAAAA
>JAGDQP010020267.1:16547-27143 GCA_022664845.1 Lepisma saccharinum | reverse complement strand
TTGGTTTTATTGTGTTTAAAAAGCTGAAATAGAAATGCCTGCTAAAACTTTCCCACTGTTGAAAACACACACAACGTACAAATAAATCAACCACACCCAACTCTTTGTCGCAAACTGAATTCCGCCACCACCTTCGTCCTTGGGGAACTGTTTCACACTTTTGTCACGAGTCAGAAGTACTTCACAAGCATATACAAGTCTAAAACGTCTACTAGCCCATATTTGGATCATAGTCCATATTTGGACCTTCTTCTCTATTATTTAATTCCTTACTCATTGTATTACATGTCACGTATGGTTTTCAACATCAATAATATTTTTTGACAGTTAGCTTGGTGGTAGGTCTTTCCATCGTGCATAAGGTGGATGGGTCTTCACCAAATCAGGCTACAATCTGTGGGAGTGCTTGCTTTTGAAGGAGGTTTAGTATATGTCTTGCTGCATTATTCTCTCAACCATTTAAAGTCTTCTCGTCCCGAAGATAGACATTACACCACAAACCATGATTGACATCGGATGATTTACACATTGCAACTTGAAATTCTCTCCAAGTCAACGCCGAACATACCGTCAACATTCATCAGATATAGTGGAATATATTTTCATTCATTCAATAGAAGTACAGTGTTTTAGTTCTTGTGCCCACTAGAGACGCTTCTTTGCATAGTTGAAGTAGCCTAAACCATCTAGTGACTTCCTTAATCTGTGTGGAGTATGTTGTCCTTTCTTCCTTGGTCAGTGTGACTTTTTGACCCCATAAACAGTTTCTGTAACACTCCAAGGAGTAATTCCTACACCATAACCAATTATATTTATGCTTAAGTCTTTAAAAGTGACTTTTCTGTTCCTCAGAGACGAACTTTTGAGTCTTTTTATGCTTACTGGAGGACAGCTCGCGTTTTCGCCTACTCCTTCTAACCCTGTTTAGCTGATTTCTTTGCTTCTCTCTCCTCGCAGCACAGATTTTTTCGTACATATTTTTACATTCAATCGCTCTACAAGAAATTAGTCTTCGTGTATACTTTGCTTCCACGCAGGCAAAGTCTGGCGTTTCACATGACGTCGAAATTGTAGAAACCGTTTGCTCTTTCTATGCATATGCGACAAATCACAATGCAACTGGCAAATATTTCATATAGAATTATCTCAACAATTTACCTCAGACAATGCGTCCATTTGTTTATAGACAAATCTAATTTTATCTGTAAATACCAATTTTTAGGCTTACCGGTTTCGTATTCCATGATAAAACCTAGCTTCCAAAATTCTGAACCCGCCACTGGTCTCACTGTGGATTTGGGAACTATTCTCTTCGTAGCTACAGGGTGTATCAAAAGTAAGTATTTATCTCCGGAAATAGAGGGAGCTCGAAGAAAATACGTCAGATTTGGGTTCACAAATCTTAAATTTGGGGCAGTTTGAATTTGGTAAAGCTACAACTTACTTTGTGGTACAATTGTACTATATGTACTCAGACTCTCCACAAATGAAAGCAGATAGGCAGAAACTGTGTTCAAATTTGCGTTCATAGATCTTTGATTTGTAATGCGATATTTAACCTGGCAGTGCTATAAACTTCTCTTATGGTATTTTTGGACGATATGAACTCAGCAGCTGCTTTTGTTTACGCGCTAGCGTGCCGCAAAGACTGGGCATATATAATGCACAACTACCGTCCGAGAATCTATAATACATACCACGTCATTGAAAATTGAATCGATTTTCTTGTATTAACTTTACATGTATTTATTTTTTTACTACGAGTAGCAACAGAAATGCAAAAAATAAACCTTACTTTATCCAAAGAGGTTGAAGAGTGTACTTACCTACACTGAAGGCTTGTTGACTGGAGGGAGAGTCTATCAGGGCTGACTCGCTGCCCTGTGTCAAGGGGCGGTTCCCGGCTTTGTGGTACTGGCGATGATACAGCCATCTCTCGGGGCCCGTCATTTTGTGACGACTGAAACAAATAATAGTACAATTGATATACAGAGATGTCGTAACAAGCAAGAAATTAGGATAAATATAAATAATATGAACTATGGACATATGATAATGCTAAATTTGTTGTACAAAATTTTAGAGCTAATAGGTTATAACAGTTCAGTAACTTTTGCGATACAAAGAAGGTTGTTTGATGATTATGGTAATAAAATTTGGTACCTGTACTTAAGTTAGGGGATTGCGCGAGATAAGTAGCTGCACTAGGCTTTCTTGTAGAACACTTTGATCTTGGTTGATGAATTTTCTTTTAGCAAACCTTTCATTGAGCGAAGAATTTATGAGGATAACTACCTCCCAAAGATCATTTCAACAATGGATACCTATGAAGATTCATGATGGATCATCAGTTTCATGTACAATACGATCCGTTACCGTTGAATGTGGCGCATGACAACAAAATTGTCCCAGTAAATGACAACGCAAGATGTGCCGCTAATATGTAGGAATGAAATGCCATGACGGCAAAGCCGGTTCAGATTTCTCTGGTAATAGACTACACTGATTTTCGCCATTTTGTCCACTCTGTGTAAAGGAAGTTTCGCAGCGTATGTTGCAGTAACTTCCAACAACCACAGAGCAACGGGCAACAATTTCTGTACATTCACACACTCAGTGAAAATGACCTTTAGAACAACATTTATCACATCGCCACAGATACATTCACGGATCTCCTGCAAGATAGTGTTCATAAGACTGTTCATTTTCCTAATGCTATACATGAGATGTGAAGCATGTTGCCAACTCTTAGACACGGTGGCTCAGTTGGTAGAGCGCTCACCTCTGGTGCTAGGGGTCGTCGAATCGATCCCTGCCCATGCCATGTGGGCTTTGTGGTGGACAAACACCGTGTACGTGGGTTTTCTCGGGGTGCTCCCGTTTCCTCCCACTTTCTTCATTCCACCAATTCATCCCATCATCATCCATACGGTCTGAGCCATAGTTGAATAAAAAGGCCTTAAAATAAATTCAATTATTCGGCAACTATGAGATTTACGGTCGCTGTAAATGTTTCACTGCCTCCCTCTGCGTCGCCGACTTGTCGAAAAATACTGAGAAACCTCACTTTTCGCATCACGTCAGGGGAAATGCAGGATTTTCCCTCTCGGTTTAGATGTTCAACGCTGAGGGTTTCTCGTTTTGTTGCGATTTAGCACAGCATTGATTCGTTTATATAAACCTCACACTAATTAATCATTTGATCCAATGTCCGAAAGGGCAAAATTGATGTGGTCTTCCTAAAAGGTGCAATTTTCAGCACCATTTGACATCACATACACACTACAACCGAGCCAACACACACTATCCGTAAGGACGGACACATTAACTGCATGCAGACGAAGAGTCAAATTTGCTACCATCATCGTAAAAAAAAAGGAACTTTGTAATATAGGGCCATTGTCAATTTGTCTGTCACTGTCTGTCTGTCTATCCGTAACAATAGTCCCTTAGGCGATACCGGTTCATCTGAATGGTTTTATGGCATAGTCAAGGAATTGTCTGATTCAAAACATTAGACAGATATAGAGGTAGTGCTGCCATCTTTTGTTGGAGATCGTTGCTTTACATTAACCTTAAGGTTTTATCGTTTCCACGGCAACAAGACTCAATTATTAAAGCTTACATTCACACCTTCTGTGACAGCGATCAGACTAATTTTCTTCAAACTTTGTATTATTAAAGGGCTCAACTCTTCATCAGGTTTGGGGTATACAGAACAGAACGCCAAGGATTCAGCAGGATTTTCAGTTCGGGGGATGTAAAGTCAAAATTGGGGGATGTAAGTGAAGTTTCGTACTGTTTCTATTGATTTTTTTACCGTAGAAATTTTAAAGTTGGGGAGTGTTGCCGAGAATTTGGGGAGTGACACCCCACATAGGGGGTCTGGAGGAATCATTGCTTGTGCGAGAGAGACCTTGCATCATGCCACTATATCTACAGGGTGCGTCGAAAGTTCCAGAACATCCTCTGACTCGGGAACAGAAGGGAAGTGGCATGTACTGTACCACAGAACATTTCTAAAGTATGGTAATCACCTTAAAATCTGCTATCTTGGATCAGTCAACTTTTTAAATAGAAAGGGGCCATATTACATGTCAAATCAAACCAGATTTTTTTCAGAAAGGCGTTACCGTCATCAAATTTGGCATATGTGTCGTCATTCTCAAGTTATTAAACATAGGAAGTCGAAACAACAACCCCCAAAGAAGAACGTGATGTACAGCTATTGAATATATTCACCATGTTGTCTCTGTTATTGAACACAGGAGCAGATGGTGCTTCGATCAATCGTTACACGCACGTAAATAAACAAGAACTATGCTGTGAGGTCAACCACATCCTCTGGGACGTAGATAGTATTGTTATTAATTCTTGGTTACATCCAGGACTTAATTTATACGGAGTCGTTTTGGTATTCTTGTGATTGTATCACATTTGGTAGTCATTATATCGATTTTCTTAATATTCTTTATTTTTTGTGCCGAATGTTTCATTACATTTAAAGTTATTGGCTACGAAATTTAAAAATGCGAAATTTGACTTCGAACTAGATATTTAATACATGACGAGTAAATTATATGAGTGCGTATGCAAGATATTTCACGTAGCGCACAAATACAATATGACTTTCTTTCGAAGAGTTATTTTCAAAAAATAAAGAATAATTAATAAATGTTAAAATACAATAAAATATAGTAAATATATATATTTAATAATTCTCATAGTATTGTATTTCTAAATAATAGCTGTTTTATGTAAAAATTAAATATTGGAACTATTTCCATGTGGCGGAAGCCGTCTTACTACCCACTGAGTGAGGTATATATATAAGACATTGTAATAGCATGTAGAATGACATATTTTTCTACTCCTGCCAGAGAAGCTCTAATAAAAGCGTTAATTGTGTCATTTTTGTCTTATTGCATTCCTTTCCATACTATACAAAATCCTTACACACAAACCCCTTTTCAAAAAGGATGATGTACACCACAAATATTTATTTATTTGGGGCATTGTTCTAAAAATTTTCCTTTCAACACACCATAGCCGGAGCAGTGATTTCATATCTGATAGCCTTGTGGTAAACCGGGATACCTGGGAACGTAACAATGAATGAATAAATAAAAACGTATAACCAAAAAGTTATTTAGATAACCTCATTCACTTCTACCTATCCTGTATTCCAAAAGTCTCTATCCCGATGAGAGAGAGTACCATTTCAAACAGCCAAACAACACAGAAAGAAATATCAAACAAAGAAATGATCATAATATGGAAGGCATTGAATATTGTTAACACATAATTTAGAAAAAAATATATATTTATGTTTTAAAAGTTTTATGCCAGAAACACACTTCGATCAGGTTGAATATATGCATGCATATGCATGTGTTTGTGTATGTGTTCCATACAATAGGTAAGACATCCTGTTGTGATTGCCACATACTCGGACACTGACGTGTTAATTGTAGCATTCAATGTGGGTTATGTGTCAGCCATTAACTACCAAAACACGAATATCTGAAATGGTCACACTGATACGTTTAGTCGCTTTCAATTTTGGTCGTTGTCAGTTTACACACGCACACAGATACATTCAAACACAACTTGCATGACATTTCCATCACATAAATGCATCGCTGCATATCGAATCTTCCCCTCTTCTATCCATTAAAGCCCTAACTCAATACATATATGTATGCTTCTTCTCAACAATTAAGTGCTTAATGGTGCACGTGAAATATTAATTGTATACTATTCCTGGGCAAAGAGTCAAATAAATATATTAGCAGCGTCAGAAGCGTTGAGGATGTTAGCTTTAAAACGTATCTAAATTACGTGAATGATTTCCAGTAACTTGAAAATATATTAACTAACATCCTATTCTTATTCAATGCTTACTCCGTTCTATAAATGTGGCTATGGATATAAAATATGTGAACCTAAATCCCAGCCAGCACTAATAGATAATGGTCCTAAAGCTTTTGAAACCCAAAAGTTTAATGAAACTAGAAACTTCTGTGAAACTTGAAACTTTCTTTAAATTTGGAACTTGAAACTTATTAAACTTGGAACTTCCTTTGAAACTTTCACAACTCGTTAGAAACTTCCTTGAAACTTGAATCTTCCATGAAACTTGAATCTTCCATGAAACTTGAATCTTCCATGAAACTTGAAACTGACATGAAATGAAACTTTCATTAAATTTAGAACTAGGAAAATGCAGCCTTTTTTAAACACATTTGGAACGGTTTCTAAACTATTTTATCAATTATCGAACAACTCGAATAGGTCGTGTAAAATGGAGATCTCTTTCCTCAAGTTTCTTAATAAAATTTTCGGGTTGACTTAATTTCCTACCAGACATCCGACAAACAGAAAAGAAACCACTGTGTTTTAAGAGAAGCAGATGGGTTGAAATACTATTAAGTTGTTCTCTCATTTCCAAGGTTTATTTTTATTTAAACATAAATTTAGTGACAGGTCTTTATCGGATTGTATTTTCGGTGCATTATCATTAATTCACGCTGATTTTGCTGTTACGTTGTGCTGCCGATGAATCCGCGTTGTTTTGTCGCAACACAGTTTCGCTACTATGCTATTGTGTCCGGCATGCTTTTGTCACTGTGCCGTTTTGTTGTGCGCTGTTTTGTCGAATCACCGATGGACTTATAGTATACTCGCAGTTCTTTTAACTCGCTGTCCATTATTAAGTAATAATACTTGGAAAGGATCATGTAGGGCTGGTTGAAATTTGTTATTACTATGTATATTTAAAGAATTCGGGACAGCGGCACTAAGTACACACCCAACTGCAGGGATTCAGCCAGGATTTTCAGTTTAGTGGGTGTAAAGTCAAAATTGAAGGGTGTAAGTGAAAATTTGCACGGTTTCTATCAAATTTTTGACCGTAAAAAAATTTAAGTTGGGTGGTGCGCTTGAGAATTTGAAGTGGGGTGCACCTCAGTGGCGTCTGGCATAATCACTGCGCCTAAGGGCCAGAAATTTTGAACACAGAGTGGTTGAACTGAATTGAATTTATCCAAGATATATTGACATCTTTGGCTTAGGCCTGGATGAGTTAGGTTGAGGATGGAGAAGATATCGGCTAGGGCCTTATTTAAGACACAATCCCGGAATTCGCCTGGTGAAACTAAGGGACACCCTGGGAAACCTCAATCAGGATAGTGGATGGTGTGGTTTGAACTCCTACATATTGCCACTCCGAAATCTGCGACGTTACCACCTAGACCACGAGGGTTGGGTACAGAGGGGTGGATTTTGCTTGGGTCTACTTCTTACACTATGATCCTCAAATGTAAAGAATTTTCTTCAGCTCGTGTCCGCTAAAATGGGTATTTATATCCATACATTTTGAAAATAGACAAAATTGGGTATTGTGGTGATACCACTGACTTCGTGATAACCATCACAGGCCAAGAAATGCAGTAAATAATAATAATAATTTACTTGTCATATTGGTGAATGATGTAATGTAATAACTGAGGAACTACTTTTTATATACACGGATTTTCAATAGATAAATTTTATCAGTTACTAGGAACTCTGACTACTTGGATTCCGGTTCAAAGTGGATCGGGAGTATATACAAGCTATACTAAAAAAACTAAATAGAAACCTCGTTGTGTTGAAAACAACCATATACATGGATACAGGAACAGGACAAAACATAATAAATATACTAATTCGAAGGGGGAGGGTGAAGTTAAATTAAAACAAAGAGTAAATGTTTCAAGTGGGAATTGAAGTCACATAACTGAGCCAATATAACACCTACCACTACCTCATCGCCCCCCACACCCTCGGAATATACACAAAAGGATGTAATAATGAATGGTTTAAAGTTCATGTGAGGGCAACCAATGAAACGTGCGTCATGGAAACCATAAAGTTGTAAAAAAGAGACAATATATCGCAGCAAAAGTAAAATTAGAGTGTAATAATGTAAAGGTTTTGAACAAATAGAGAATAAACACTCTGAAAGGAGGGAGGGAGGTTGAAAATAGTAATTAGCAAAGGGTGTGTGGATAGGGGGGTATGGAAAATGAAGTAGAGGATATTAGAACAAAAGGAAATACTAGGAAAAGAAGAAGCTAAAAGGTAAAAAATAAATAGAAAAAGAACAAAATACAAAAATGTAATAATGTAAGTTAGAAACAGGACGGGGATGACAAGAAACAACCGGAAAACGTTACACGGTCCATATTTTTTCCCTAGCTAACCAGAAACCACAGAATAAAACCGAGAAATGTGGATAAATCATTGTAGAAAGTCGTGGACAGAGAAAAACAATGTCAAACAAGAGGAACTACAAAGGGTTACCAGAAGTAAAAGTATGCAAATAACACAACGTTTATGTCACTTAGGGATAAAAAAAAAGTCTCCTGATTTCGTTTTGCTTTTGTTTTTGTTATTATGTTTAGTTGGAACCGTTCACTGTGTTAGTTTTTATTCAGGGGCGGTGTGAGAGAGGCATGCTAACACTTCAAGGGTGTGAGAGTACATAACATAGTGAGTTACCAGAAGTGGAAGTGATGATCGTTGAGTTGAGCATGAAACAGAAAGAGAGAGAGAGAGAAAGAGGAGTAAATCGTGCCCATAGAGAAAAACAAAAAAACAAGACCGATTCGTTGTTCGTATTGTCAATGGGTGTTGTTCGAGGAACAAAGCGGCCATTAAAACAGATGTAATGTTTTTTTTTTACTCTTTGTATGTCCTATTAACACGATATATTTAATACGTTAAAGGGTAACAAATATCAGCTACAAGAAAATTAAATTAAATAAAAAAAGACAGAGATTTGAGTCCATTCCAATCTGTATTTAAAACAAATATACTAAAAAAAAAAACTATACTAAAAAATAGTACTACTATTACTAATAATAATACTACCACTATTTTAAGACTACTACTACTACTATTTTAACTAGCCGAATTCTGAGAATATTCATCCCAAGAAATGTTGTAGTTGGTCCAACCGTAATCACGTGATGAACGAATATGTGCTTTAATATAAGAGTCGTGTTGCCATGGAAACTAGAACTATCTTAAAATTTTAAATATGGCTCAAAACATTATGAGCAATTCTTTCTGTTTAAAATTATTTCAATCTTAGAATCTTAGTTGGAATCGGTTCAAATGTTCTCAAGTAACGCGCAAATTTGAATTTGTTTGATTTTCGTTACCACAGAAATGACATTCAGATTTCAATTTAATATGGCGAAATTATGCCCTGGTCCAATAAGGAATCTATCCAAAGTTTGGCGCAGGGAGGTCCAATAGTGTGATTTTTTGTCTTTTATTCAGGACAAACAAACATACTTTGGGAGAGAGAGAGAGAAGCAAATTTAGTATATATCTCTCTCTGTGTGTGTGTGTGTGTGTGTGTATTTTCTTTGTATTTGGCTCCTTTCATTACAACTTATGTGTATAATACGTCCATGAGAGCTACAACCATGACAATGTTCACACATTAGCTGGTAGAGTCCTCCATGAACTTCCTGCATTCTTGCCTAGTTGCGAAAGGTTATGCAGTCATAATGTGTAACACAGGATGACAGACCACATCCACTCGTACCTCCTTCCGCCCGTAATTCTACTGGTTGACTAGGACCACTGCTGGAATACCCAACTACAGCACGTTTCGACCTGTAAATTCATTCGGCTATGGCACAGCCAAATCCAATAGCATCTTTTTTTGGTCACTCGATCACGTCACTCTGTTCTGCGACGTCAGCGACCAGCATACTAGCTGCGACTTTTACAATTTTTGAAGCTCGTAGCACGTGACACGACTATCCGTCGGTCGACACAATATTGAAAGCTAGAGGTGACTGTTTTGTTCTTCGAGCTTAATGCTAGTTACTAATGGCGGTGCACCACACAATTTCTGTTAGTAAATTTGTAACACACATTTCAACACTTCTGAATACATATCATTATTGCCTATACCTGTATCAATCATAGAATCTTTCCTTCTTAAGCTACTTAAAGAAAATGAATGAGATGTACCTTGGACAATTCGCACAAGTTCTTTTGCCAATTGTTTGCGGGTAGGAACACCAATGTTATAGACACACTCGAGTTCCAAGTATTTCCTACTTTTCAAACCCTCTCTCCGACTCACCCAGCTCAAGAAAGCATTCCGAAAAGAATGAGAAAGCTTTTGAAATATAAGAGATAGCAAAAATGAAACCCGATACGCATTCTTCGTTGGAGATATTTGAACACTATCTATTTGAAAAAAAAAAAACGAAAAAAAAAAATTTTCTGGTTCAAAAAAAGAAAAGTTTCATATTTCGTCTAAACGGCATGGGGATGGGAGAGGAAATACAGTCCTCACTCTGCTGAGAATTTCTGTAGCAAAGGAAATCAAGAAAAGACATTTCTCCCACCCTATGCAGAAGATCTGACCCCATTTTTTTCTGTTCTTATTCTTTAGTTTTATATTTCGAAAATAAAGTGAAAAAGAATGAAAGAAGCAAAAGAGAAATAAAATCGGGAAACTAGAAAGGAGAAGATAAAAAAATAAAAGTAAATAAGTTGCTGGAATTTATTTCTTTTTAATAAAAG
>JAGDQP010020267.1:0-13367 GCA_022664845.1 Lepisma saccharinum | reverse complement strand
ATGGTCGGCTTTTTAAAGGAAAATTCTCGTGCGTTGAATGCCCCTTTACTTTGTATCTGCATTCACACTAAGTTAAAAGTCTTTCACTTATTATTTTCGGTTATTCCTGACACAAAAGTAATAATCTGATGTAATTAGGTCGGGCATGTCCCAAGCATCTGGGGCACATACTGAGACCACAAGTCCAATTTTTTGAGCGATTAATTTGCGGCTCGACTTAGGTTGGCCAGTGTGGATGTATGATTACGGTTAAACTGGGCTCAAATCGAGTGCTGGAGTATAGGTAACACTCTCACGTTGTGTGGACAAACGAGATTAACTGTGCTCTCCGCTCCCTGGCTTCATGTATGCATGAAATTTTCAATGGCTGCAGTCAGTCCAGTATCGTTTTTTGATAGAGATCATTGACAATATCCTGGTGAGATTTAATATTTATAGAGCTAACTAATACATTCCCTCACACGTGACGTCATTGACTTAGCCAAGGATATTAGAATGAGAGGATAGGCCAAAATAAAAAGAACTGAATCCGAACGTAATGTCAGTCCGACAGCTTGGTGTGCCCTGTCCATTCTATTAACTTAAAATAAATAATTAAAAACAAAGAGAATTAAACCTGAGATGTAATCTTGTTCAATTCATGCGGCCCTCTGATTCAGAAATAAGAAAAGCGTGGTTTTATTTTAAAAAAAAACTAACGAACATTAACTAAACCAACGGCCTGAGCCTTAGATGACTAAAGGCCATAATTAAAATTAACTAGCTCGCCTTTTCTAATTCGGCATTAATTTATGCCCGCAGTTATTACACAAGAAAGTAACGAAGGCGGAGTTTCATGGCCTATCCATTAGTATCCCTCCACCGCATGGCGAACGTTTCACAATGATGCCAACAGAAACATCGCGTAGTTATAAAAAGAAATAACCTAACCAAACTTTAATTACCCCTACTTCGATTACTCGTCATTAATTCGTATGTGTGCGTCAAGTTCTGGAAAAATCATTAGTATCTGGCGTAAAGTTGGCAGACTACATCTAAGGTTTACCCATTGTTAGTTGATCGCCCATTGTAGTGCTGGAGATCCTGGTTTTGGCTGTAGACAATTACGCTGTCTTTTCGTTTCTGAGTTGTATCGGATCATGTGGTTTGCATGGTATAATACATATGCACTCCAGTCTGATTTTAAAAGCCTAACCTTTCAATATTACTTCCTTGAGGAACCTTTGTACAAAGGAATCTTTAGGTATAAAGTTACGTTTAATATATATGGTTTATACTTTTCTTAAAACCTAATTTGTTTCAAAATTGAACAAGAAAATTCTCACTTATAATCAAAAGCGTATGTGGAAATATACAAGATATGTGGTAGCTTCTTGCTACTGTGTACTGTGTTACACTTGTTAGCTAACAAATTAATCGACAACACATTTAGTGCCATCTAGAGGACAAAACTTTATACTACAGTATACGGTAAGACAAACTACTGAAATTACAACCATGCTGCGAAATCAAGATTTGTCAATAAAAGATGCGAGGTGACTACGGTAACATATCTACGTGCATCGGTACAGCAAGTGTTTAAAGTGTCTACTTTCACGTCTCACGCAGAGTTCAGAACGATCCTCCAGATTGTTGAACATGTTGATGAACACAGTCTGCTGCAAGAGAAGGAAATATTCTCCTATAATTCGGGAACACTTCTAGGTGGGTCATTAGATCTTCTTTCAGCATGCCCCATATGTAGGAATTGGGGACCGTGAGATCCAGGGAGTGGGAAGGGTACAGAAATGCCTTTCTGACGCCCCATTCCGTATGACCGGAAATAATGCTTCATGATAAACACCTTCTCCTCCGTTCTGAGAACAATTATCGCCACGCCAACTGCACCCTACGTTACTCTCAACACAACTATAAATTGCAAACATCACGCCACAAAGCTGTCATTTGTTTTTCACCATTTGTGTGCGTTACCTGGCGAGGTATGGTACTTGATGTAATTTGTGGGTACCAAAGTAAAAATTCATTTAAGAGATTGTAAGCTTCTGGACCGTCATGTTCTTCGGCGAGCTGTATATATTGCAATGCATTTGACATAACGACGTATCTCACTTTTAATGAAAATTGAGTTACAGCTATTTTATAGTGCCCCCTGTTGGTACCCTTTATCATCTCACCAAAGAATGAATCTCAACTGAATAATATCAATCGAAACACTTAGATTTGTCGTTTTGTCACATGATAAAGTCTGACAGGAGCAGAATAAAATAGCTGGAACTCACTTTTCATTAAAAGTGATATACGTCGTTATGTCAGCCAAACGAATGAGGAATATCCGATAAGATTAAATAAACAGGCACGTACAATAAGTTGGTTTAGGGATATCCATGGGCTTCTGGGGGTCCAAGGTTTATCTGAGTGTAAAATGTATATTAAATATATATAATTACGCCTGAAGTTATACTAATTTTCCGAAAACTAAGTTTTGGTGGGTCCGGAACCCACCCAACCCCTAAATACGTCATTATATGTAAGTGCAAGAAAGAAGAAGAAAAGAACTTACTGGTCTTAGGAAATTGTGCAGTTCAAAAAATATGTCATTTTAGTGTCACGATAGGAGGTGAAATGGTATAAAAAGTATATGAAATAAAATCGTTTCTTGACGTGTTTTTTTTCTTTGATACTTTTGCTACGAGTGTCATGAAAATGGCCATATAGAAAAAGTATGCTTTTTTTATTTCGATTCACCTTCTCTGTACCCTTTGACATGTCTCTCTCTCTCTCATACACACACACACACAATCGCACCCTTTCAAGCTGAATACGGAGCTTCATGCTTCCGTGAATAGCCTTGAATCTATAATTGCTCCACACGTCCATAGTATCTATTCAACTGGGAGAATAGATTCAAATTCTTTACGGTATCGATTTCAAAAGCAAATTATTTATCGGTTCTTCCTTCCAATTTTATGGTAACATACTGTGAATGAGAAAAAGGGAGGATGAAAGATATATGAAGGAATGAAATTCTCGATATAAGTTTTCTTTTGTCATTACTAAGCGACCACGAAGTACATTTTATGAAATAAATTTCTATTCCATTATGTAGAATTTACTGGTCCTAAAATCGTTTAATCGTCTCATGATCTCACTACGAAAACGATCACTATACCAAGTACTGGACAAACTGGGATCGATGTTACTTCAAGCACCCGATCGAGATCTGGAGTTTAATTCCCCGCAAGGTTGGCGACTCAATTGTAAAATATTCAATACTTCTTCTTGTGGAATTGTTGTTTAAATTCATGCATTATCCTGTACAGAATGGCTCATTACGAATAGCTTTTCCCGACTTTTCTATTTTTCATAAACTGTTCGAGCATGTATCTTATATATAAACTTATTGTTTGGCACTTTTCTTCCAAACAAATGAATATGGTATTCTAATCTAACTGTTAGATCCTTTTGACCGTTTAACTCCACTTTGAAATCCGAGATTCGACTTCTCTGGTTCTTGGGTCAAAATTTGCCACAGTTCTTTCATGGTCAACCATTTCCAAGTTATTTGCGCAATTCTTCTTGGATTCCTGATCAAATCTGCAACAGTTCCTCCACAGTCAGCCGTTTGCAAGCTATATACGCTATTCTTCTTGGATTTCGTGTCATTTCTACCATAGTTCCTCCATAGTCAGCCATTTCCAAGCTATATACGCTATTGTTTTTGGATTTCAGGTAAAATCTTCCATAGTCAGTTATTTCCAAGATATATGGCTACGCTATTCTTCTTGGGTTCCTGCTTCGCCTGTTCCAATCTTTCTTGCTCATTTCTGTTGTTTTCCTTCTCCACCTACAATTTCTTTACTCGGTTGCCATCTGGAAGTATAACTCTGTTGTTGTAGCTCCTGAAGCCTGAAATTATACTCCTCTTTATCTTTCTTCATATCTTCAACTTTCTTGTTTAACATTTTATTTTCATTAATTGAGCAAAAATTCTCTTTTCTTTTGAAATACTTCTCCCCTAATCTTCATGTGTTTTCTGACTGACTTCGTCCTACCATTTCTTAATGTGCATAACAATTGACTTGAACTCTTCACACCCCTAGCTTTAGAACGAGTACCAATTCTATTCATTAAACTATTTTCATTTTGTGACATTGACAAACCTTATTTACTTTATTCTACTTGATTATTGCCTGTAGCGCCATCCATGTATCATCTCGTGATACTAATTTTGACAAATGTGTATTGTAAAATATATTTACGTAACAGAATCTTGCCGTGCCCTTACGAATAGACGCTGGTTACGTGTGCAAAGTTAGTTTTAGTAACAAATATCATGCACATGAAAGACTATTTCTAAAACATTTACACAAAAAACAGATTATACATCTGTTTCTATAATCCATAAACGTTACCATAGGATAGGCTAGCTCGTATAATAACATTGTAATTTACTTTCAATATTAACAAAACATTGACGTTTTTCTTTTAATCGTTTATACTTACTTTGTCGATAATTATTTCTTTAAGAGATTCATACTTGTTATTTACACTTAAATTGAAACACAAAGAATAGAATTCTTTCAATTCGGACTCTTAATAATATAAATTTCCATTTTATTTCATTTCATCTTCTTTCCCTCAACGTTTATAGAACAACTAATATAATTCCTCGCACGTGACGTCATTGACATATACAAGGATGTTAGAATTAGAGGATAGGGCAAAATTAAAAAATCTGAATCCGAACGCACCGTTAGGCTGCCATTTTGGCATGCCCATTAGAGTCCCTCTATACTGAGTACTGTGAAGATTGCCTTTTTCGATAGAGGGTGAGTGCATCTGAGAGAGGCAATAGTCGGAAAAGAGGGTCTCTGAATATGGGGCCACACAAGATGGCCGAAATGCCTCGTCCTTTCCGTCTCTTGGCTTCATTCCCCTCTCCTACAAAACAGCCTAAAGTTCCCTCTATTTATATTCCTAACTCTATGGTGAAGGCCCTTTTTCCTTCTGCCTCCTATGTATTTTTCTCATCGACCTCCATTAATACGATACTGGACTGACTGCAGCCATTGAAAATTTCATGAATATGTGAAGCTAGGGAGCGGAGAGGAAACTTAATCTCGTTCGTTCATTCCCAGTCTAAATCAATATGGACCAAAGTTTCGATTCTGACTCAGTTTTTTACGCTTGATATCGCTGTGTGGCCCGTTTTTTAATTTATGTCTTAATTCTTGCTAAAAACGTACATATTATTTGCAGCATTTTCTATTGTATGTAGAGTACGATATACTCTTACATAAATAACTCAGGAATTAAGACTTAAATCAAAAAACAGCGATATCAAGCGTATAAAACTGAGTTAGAACTGAAGATTTGGTCCACATCGGATTAGACTGGAAGTGGACAAACGAATTTAAATATTTGTTCTGGCGTCTATCTTTCAACAATACGCAGTGACTTCAGTATAGTATACGTAGAGTTAGATGATTTTTCTTTTCATTCCTTTTCGCTTTTCGGTTCTGACTCTGACTATTTTTGGTTTATGGTCAGAAAGTGTTAGACATAATCACATTTGTTTTCCGTTATTATTAATGCTTTGTTCTTTGTTACATCACAAGAATAAATTCAAAATATACAATTCAGAAAACAAGAACAATAATAATTGAAGACACGAAATACAAAAGCACATAATATTAAATACTAAAACACTATACAACTTCCAAGCAAACTCAATTTCTCCAATCACTATAAAATAAAATTTCTTCCCCAAAACATCCAACTTTTGCCTATAAGGGTCTTCATGCAGTTTTATCAATTCAAATTTATATAAATTATCATTTCTGCAAGAAAGTGACCTGTGAATTAAACGAAACCATAGCTGATCACTCAGAGAAAACTTCTTTTCAATGTATGCATAAAATATTATTTATTTCTTATTAAAAGCACTGCACAGTGAGTGTATCAGCTACACTTTGAAAGTAGTCACATTGAAAGCAATTTTATCAATTTACAAAAAAAAAGTTATCAAAAAGAAAGTTCCAGGTTGGAACGAAATGAAAAGAGAGCTTTTTCTCTCGTACGTCTAATAGGGGTAGATTTCTCGTTGATGTTACATAGAAGCTAAAAAGTAAAAGATATATGAAAACTTAGCTTGTAGGGACAGTTCGATATATTGATCCTTTCTTCTTTCTCTTCTCTCCTTTATGTGCTTCGTTTCAAACCTAATAAACGGTATTGAACAAACGAAGACTAAGGACATTGGTTACCATTTAATGGTTTGACTTCTTAAAGGAAGCAAGAAAAAAAAAAAAAAGACAAATCGTTCTATGCTTAATGGTTTTCGTACTCCTCTGTCCATTTCGCAGTTTCAAGCTGTTTCTTTTGTTTTTACACGGTCTCTTATTCGTTTAGTATTTCTGTGTGTGGTGTGTTTTTTTTGTAACATTTTGTACGTGGTTTATGAGAAATGATGATAAGGCTAAAAGAAAAACAAAGGCCGTACAAGAAAGAAGGGTCAAAGAGAATGTTAGATCGATGACCACAAGTCAGTTCACTACACAAGAAAGAAACTTTAACACAGGAAAGCAGAAGTAATCTGATCGGCGTTCCTCAAGGCAGTGTCTTAGGTGCACTATTTTATATTAAAAACATTCACACTCTCAATACAGTTCAAGCAGCAAATTGACAAGAGCTGTCACTAAATATGATGCTTCAGGATGTTTAGTCTGACTTAATTGTTACATTAGGTAACGTTAGCGACGTTTAAGGCTTTCAGGCATCTGAAGCTCAGGCCGGGATAAGATGGGGAGAGGATATTGGAAGATAGATGGACAGGTCCTATTTCATGGATACCATCCTAGCATTTGCCTGGTGTGACGGAGGGAAAACTCTGGAAAAACCTCAGTCAGGATAGTCGGCCGCTGGGATCGACTCCAGGACCTTTCGAAAGCTAAGCCAACAATATGATTTATGTGTAGGTTTTCTAGCCAGATGTTATTTTTATATATTGGAATTCATCTGTTAGTATCTCTGTTTCGTGTTATTCAGATAACATGATTAACAAACTTAATTTTGTAATTTATAAATAATGTCGTCAGTAAAATTTTAAAATGGATTATATTTAGGAACTCCCGCAGACTTTCTTTTCTTCACTGTGTAGTGGTGGAGCTTCAGTCGCTTTGTTTACGATGGGATTCAAGGAAGAAGTTGACATAGAGAAGTTAACTTCAGAAGTACAGAAGGGTACCGGTTTGTACTATTGTACTGCTAAACAATAATGTCGCTAGTATAACATGTCCGGGAGCTATCATATGTCATTCTGAAGAAGTCGGAGGATGACTCAAGTTTATGACAAATAATGAAATAAACATTACTGATAGAACTGGGGTGATAGGATAGATTTTTGGGGCTTTAGCCCTCCCTAGCCCTTGTAGTGATGTCCTTGCTTCTAAAAACTATTGTGACAGAACAATTAAAGTTGGTTATTAGACGAAGTAGCGAATTGAAGTGAGCTGATACAAAGAGAACTGGACCAAACGATCGTAGCCCAGTGGTAGAACGTTGCTTAATATTCGGAAGTCGTGGATTCAATCCGGGGCACGACCACCCTGCCTGAGATTTTTCTCAGTCACACCAGCCAAATGCCGCGATGGTACCTCCAAATCAGGCCCTAGCCGATACTATCCTTCACACTTTTCCCTCCCCTATCCCCACCTTAACGTTAGATGTCTGAAGGCCATAAGTAAATTTTAAAAAATGCATGAAAAAGGTAAGAAATATGAAATGAAATATTTAATTTTAAAATTTCTCCATATTTTCCAGAAGAAAGGGGTAGCTTTTGATTGTGCTGACTCGCCTCCTCCCAATAAGTAGCACACTTTCGAATTGAATTAAAATTACTTATGGTATTTAAGCTCCTATGGCTCAGGATGGAATATGGTAGGGGGAAAGGATGTTGGAAGATGTCAGCCAGAGGCTAAGTTAAATGTACCATCCCGACATTTGTCTTGTGTTACTGAGAAGAAACCCAGGAAAACCCTCAGTCAGGATGTTTGACTGCTAGTATCGAACCCACGACCTTCCAAATACGAAACTGACTCTCTACCAACTGACCTACGGCTGCTCGTTCGGGTACTTTTGAAGATCAATAATAATAATAATAAATTGGCTTTCGTGTTTTTATCATATGATGTCTCACAATGTTCAATAGTTCTTAAATTGATTGCACTGACATTCTATAATAAATGAAACACTGATTAGGATACGTCAGGAATTCCGCCAGGATTTTCAGTTTGTGGGGGAGGTGTAAAGTCAATATTGGGAGGGTGTAAGTGGAGTTTCCGTTAAAATTTTTCGCCGGGGGGTGCTCTCGAGGACTTTGGCGGTGACACTCCTCCACGGGGCGGGGGAGTCTGATGAACAACTTTTGTAGTTGCTACATTTCTTGCTGTGACAAAAGTCAGTCTGCGAGGACTCTCTGTATATTTATCCGAGAAGCTAAATTCTAATAAAGAGCTAAACTATTACGTGCCTGACAGCCATCTAGTGAGCAAATAAGAATTTCAAATTTTAAGATATAGTGCATCAAACAGATCTTGATTCGAGAGACTACACATTGCTAACGTCATATTTCCTGTATAAATTTACCACTCTATTTCTGTGTAATACTGTCATATGTAAAAGAGAAAACCGAAAGAAATATTAAGGAAAGAGAAATATATATATATATATATATATATATTTGGCAGTGTAAACATATTTTTTTTAACCATCAAAGGAGAGGAAATAACGCACTGAAAGATTTATAAATGAAAACATGTCATTAATCCCAAGTGTGATATTCTGTGCAACAGAGGAAACAAATCACAGCTTGTGGCTAAGAGAAGTTTCATGAATTACAGTCCATGATCAATGACTGGAGGGACTCGAAAATATAGTTACCACGGCAGTGTTGCCAGGTGTAAATAAAAGTAACTAAACACATGACACCAGTAGGCAACCAAAAAAGTAACATAATATGAAATTGCGAAAAAAATAACTTCGTTAGGTGACGTCATATTAGGAAGAGCTTAGAGGGATTGAAACAGTGTTGCAGAGTGCGTACAACCATAAAATGTTTCATCTACAACATATTTTAGTTGCAAAGGAGAAGTTGCCGCTCATTGTTATGGCTATGGGAAATGGTGAAGAAAAATAGTGAAAATCCGAGTTTAATATGTACAATTTTACAAAAATACTATAAAATAAAGCCTGCTGGACCACCAGATTTAAATCCGATGGGTAAGTCAAGGTCAGTTAGGTGCTAAATCTGAAGTCAGTTTCGTTATTCGCTGGGGCGCTAACCTGCGTAAAGCTTGGATCAACCTTAGTATATCAAGGATCATAGATTGATTCAAGCATACCAGTTTACTTTATATAAGGTTGGTGTAAGCTTAAAAGATCGAATGTAATCCAAGGAAAATTCAGCATTCATCAACCTTTATTCATAAGCTGGACAAGACATTTGTTTAGGTAAGACAAAATCAAACTTGAATTGGAGTTACTAATAAGTAAATACTATTTCAGCAAGCTAAAATCAAGCTTGAAATATACTTTACATATGATGTCAAGTTTAGCAAGTGAAAATCAAGTGACCTTGATTCAAGTAATCGTGCTATTAGGGTGACGGATGGGTCAACGAAATGATTTGACATTTCTTTTCTCTAATCACACAACCATAAATCTGGTGTTTTGGACAATGAAATACGCAGATAAATAAAGAGAAAGCCACTATCATTTCGGTAAAGGTGATACAAGAAAATTGGTAACTTTCGAAATAAAGAACTGATGGGGAATCCACATGAGAGAAACGTAATGAAGAAAAAGAGTTAGGACATGCATCAGGCAGACATTCGATGTATATTTGGTCAGTTGCATCTTGTTCCCTGTTATTCAGATTGGCTTACTGTTATTTGTTGCAGGATAGATGTTTGAGATGTCATGTTTCCTCTTTAGGTGCACTAATAAGTGTCAGTTAAAGTTTGAAAAGTACTTTTCATTTTTTTTTCAACTCATCTATCTGTCCTATTGTGCTTGATGAAAAATAGTAACTACCACAAACACCAAGTACTTTTAACACTGCAAATGAAGATCAACATTATTAAGCTGAAAAATAGGTTATTGTTCGAGTAGTTCGTTTGTTTTTACTAGATACTGTAGGTATAATCAGAAATTGCGGAAAACGTTAATAATGGATATATTTCACTAATGGATTTTTAGTTTGAAGTACGTACCTAGTTTGAAGTACTTACCCCCTTCGGCAGAATACGTTAAACCGGTTCCTTTGATATTATAAACCATTTTCGAGATTTCAAGATTTTAGGCGAATTCACAGACAAACCTAACGAGGTAGTTTAATTTCTTTTTTTCCAGTCAGAGTTTCTGCCAATTCCCCAGCAATAAAAAATGTCATCCCCAAATTTTTTAAACACCCCAACTTTTTAAAATTTTACGATTAAAAACTATACAGAAGCTCTTGGCTTTACACCCTCAAACTAGAAATACTGGCGGAATCCCTGTCTTCCGTATAAAAAAAATAATACATCTGCTTTGTTTAGTAAACAGATTTTTTTTTCTCTCATCCGTTTCTCTTCTCCGTTGATGCAAGGAGGAAACACCGGAAGAATTTGAAGTTGGAAACACTTATTTTTGAAGAATCTTTCACGAATCCAGTCACGCAAAACAGTGAACGCATGGCTTACCCCCCCCATTCAAAGCTGCCAATGAAAATTGGCCGTTATTCAACTCTTACGAGACATTAAAAAGAACACAATGGTTTTTTTTCCCCTCGCCAACAGAAATCTTATTTCAAATATGTATATAAAAGAAATATATATATATGTAAAAATATACTGTCATGAAATTTTAAACAATTCAATTTTCGTTGAAAGCCCATAACTCTCACTCTCCCTTATTCTTATGACTCTGTTTTCTTTTATCTCTTTTGGGCAGAGAAATGGCGGGTAAAATGTTTAGAGATTCATTGAAGGAAACCCTTGAATGTCTCTATTCTTGTCCGTACAACTTAGCGAAATTGTATTGAGACAAAATAACAATAGATGGAACTAGTGTTTGTTCAAATTGAGACAATAGCTTCAAGTTAGTAACATTACATTTTAAAATTAATTCTTCGTGAATATCCAAATTTTTTCCTTGCTCGATTTTTGCTTAATATACTTTTGTTTAATAAATCACAAGGCGTTCTCATTATAAGCATAATGATACTCTACAATTCTGGCGATATTACAAATTAAATGAAATCTTATTACTCGCGATATTAGTAGTTAGCTCGTTTACAAGATGATTGAACTTCATCAAGGTAAACTTTACTGTTTTAACTTTGTAATTAAGATTTTTGCTCGTAACCATCTTCTCCCCCTTTGGGAAACATTACAGGTTTGTAAAATTTCAACTTAACTTAATAATTAGAGGACATTTTGAGTCTCAGAACAATTTGTGTTTCGGAAAAGCCTCAGAAATCTTCACCTAATCGGCCATTTTCAAAGAGCACTAAAGAACATACAATATCTCATCTTGTTTTTTCAAACTGCCTAAGAAACAAAGGTTCAGGAGATACAAGGGAGGAAGCAAGCACAACGTTTGTATCATAGAATAGGTGTAAGGAGTTGTAAGAAAATTATGTAACCACTCTTACTAAGGAATTAACCGAAAGAAAAGGAGTTTATTAGAAAGATTAAACAATATTAAAATCACTGATTTGTAAAATAATATGAAACATCACGTACTGTGCACATATCTATAAGAGGAACATCCTATAATGATAGCACAATGTTTAATGAGCATTAAATTGACTTTTTAAACAAAACACTACGATTTAACCATTGATCTGCACTTGACAATACTGGAATGCTTGATTTGTATCTTAAGCAGAACGCAACACTTAATGCCACTGTTTGGCCTGTTTTTTTAAATTTACGTGTTAATTATTCATTTACGCATGTGCCAGACTGTACATCTTATAAGCAATCACATCATTTGTCAGAAATAAGGCATAGGTACAGATCACTGAGCCAAACACTGACGACAAGCCTAAAAGACTGTGTAAAAACTAAAAGTTTGGTCCATTTTGGACTGAACCAGAAGTGGCCAAATGAAGTTAAGCGTGTTCTCTTATGTCGGGTTTCAGATATTAACTTCATTTGTACCTGGCACCTGGCACATCTGGCTGACCACTGGTTATGAGTGGACGACAACTGGTGAAATATAAGAGCTATTAATATTACGTCCAATTAAAGGATACAAATAAATAAAATTCTATTCAGATTTAGTGGCCATGTTTCCGTGAATTGATTAATACAAATACATCTGAAACTCAAATTTAGATCACAAATCGGAAAATTGAACGAAATTACATTATTTTCATTTTGAAATTAATTAACAGTAATTTATTCAATCGAAACTCAACGAAAACTATTCAGTCACTTTCCAAATACATACTTTACATTGCAATTTAGATTATCATCTTAAGCCCCTTAAGTATCAGAAATATTGAACTAAATCGCGATACTTTCAACACTTAGAACAACACAAAATAACTTGATTCATTTCTATCAAGTTATTTGGGCCATATTGATGTATTGGCTAGCGCGTGGACATGTAAATTACAGGGCATTCGAGGAAATAAAGAAGGAAATCCGCCAGTACATACAAAATATGAACTAATGGATTCGATATTTCACTACTAGATGGCAATGCATTAGTTATCTCAATACAGAGTTGTCATTTGTGTATTTCTTTAACCCAATTATCTACATCCATATAATTTAACTTTCCCTAATAAGAAAGGAAGTTAATTTATTATATATACTTCTTTTGATTGTAGGAAGCTCCTGAATTCCTACAAGAACAAACTACCTCTAATATTTATTACAATTAATTAATTATATTATTTAGATTCGCCACATCTAATGAATTTAAATTTTATTTAGATAGTCTGTTTGAATAATATACTTGAAATCGATTCTTCTAACGACTCATAACATTCTTTTGTAAACTATTACAAGTTCCTTTCCCGCAGAATCCAGATAAGAAAATATATGATGTCATGTGCAGATTCTGATCTACATCACTCAGGGTTGCCAGGATCATCTATTTTTCTTGCAAATATAAAACTAAACTTTAAAATAAAGAAAGGAAATGAAAAGTTGTAGACGAGTTGATACTGTGATGGTCATCGAAAAAAAGTCACAAGTCCAGATTTTTGTCTGTTGTAAATTTTGGATGTTCCCAAGACTTCTATCGCCGTTTGAAGAGGTGAAAGACTGCTAAAACTTGAAAGAAATCAAATAGAACGCAACGACGATATTGAT